>CM020460.1:749775-864775 GCA_009819605.1 Sterna hirundo | reverse complement strand
TTTGTGAAACTCTCCTCTTCCCCTTTCGCCTGGGGCCCAGCCAGCTTCTCCCGCGCTTTGCTCGGGCACCTGCCCTGTAAATCCAGCTCCGGGCAGCTCGTGGAAATGCAACGGCTCGGGAGAAGGGCCGGGGGTGGTGGTGGTGGTGGTGGTGGTGGGGGCGGGAGGAAGGAAAAATACTCCCCACCGATGATAGAGTGGCTGCAACGGCCGGGTCCCGGGCGCCTTGTTTACTTTGAAGTTTGTTTTGTGGAATGACAGGCGATGCGGGGGCTGCCGGGGAGCTGTCAAGAGGGATCTGAACCGCAGCCTTGCGCTGGCAGCCTTCCCCCTCTCCTCCACGCTCTCCCTTTGCCCATGTGGAGATGATTTGCTCGTCCTCTGGAGAGATACGGGGTGAACTCGGCTCGAACCTGACTCGCAGTTTCTCCATCGCCCGAGCGGCTGCCGGCACGTGACCGGCACAGCTGAGCGCAGACCCGGTCCTCCCAATGCCCTCCCGGTCCTTGGGTTTGGCCCGAATCGTGGCGGTTTCTCCATCTGGTTGTAGAGGGGAGAGGGTTGGGGAGGGCTTGACCGGCACCATCCCGGCCATCGGCTCTGCCTGCATCCCTTCGGGGGTCCTCTCGGAGCTATTCTCCCCCTTGTTGGGCGAGATGCGCGGAACCGAGCCATCGCGCTTGAATTCGAAGTAATATTCCTGCCACGAGGAGTTTGGGAAGCCCACAAAAGGTTGGCCAAGGTTCGGGGAGATCCTTCTCAACCGAGAGCGGCTCATTTGCTTTATCGAAACCCACCCACAGATTACCTCGGCCACCTCGAACAGGGACGTTCGGGAAGCAGAGAAGGGAAACTCGGGCTCGGAGACCAGAGCGTTCGGCGCACGGCTGCCAAATTGGTGTTTTGGTACCCTGGAGTGACATCCAGCGTCGTCTTTTGGGGCTCTTTAACCATTTTGGCCGATTTTCCGGGCTCTGCGGCTCAGGAAAAGCCCAGCAGGGAGTGATACAAATGGAGTCGCCTGAGAAATGGGAAATAGGAGCCGACTTTTTTTTTCCTCGGGGCTGGGGCGGGGAGGGGGGGGAGAAAGCAGGTTAAAGAGATGGGCTCCGGCGGTGCTTGGGATGCGGAGGGAGGGCAGAGGGGACCCGAAGTCTCTTGTGCAGCCCAGGGGCAACCAGCAGCCCCGCTCCTCCTTGCCGAAGAGGCGGGGAGCGAGGCAGTGACCCTCCCTGCCCGAATCTCAGGGGACTGACCCAGCCCCAGCGCCCTGGCAACTCTTCTGAGCGAGCCGGTTAATGTTTAAATCCAGGCGGGAGGGCTCCCCTCCCAGCAAGGAGCTCCCGGGCAGGAGAAGCCGGGACAAAGGGTCGGAGAAGAGCGAGCCCAGGCGCCGTGGGCAAACGCCATGGCATTCCAGGAGCAAGGAGTCAGGCCTGAAAAATGATGAAATTGGGGTCGAAAGCAGAAGGATGGGGGGGATTTTTTTTTTTTTTTTTTTTTTTTTTTGGCTTTTAAGTCTAAAAGCTTCTCCTTTCCCTTTGCTGCGTGTGCGACATTTGGTTATAGTCTGCTTAGACATCAGAGGGCTTCCTAGGCATGAAGACGTTAAAAAATGGTGCTTCAGATGTATCTGTAACCCCGAAAACAGGGACTTGGGGACAAAACAGTCCCAAAACTTGATGGATTGCGAGCGCCGATGATAGCTACTGCTCTTAAAAATGAGTTATCCTCAAAAATGATAGTTTCTACTCTCAAAAAGCTGGTTGTCTGTCCGGCTTTGCTGTTCCCGACCGTGCTGGGCATCCCGGTCCGTCCCATTGCTCCGCTCCATCCCTCCTGCCCCGTTCGGCCACGGGCAGCTTCTCCGTCTGCTGAGCAACGGGGTCCCCTCCAAGTCGTGTCTTCCCTCCGTTGGGCTGGAGGGAGGTAATGAAAAGTGACAGTGCTCTGAAAAGTGAGCAAATAAATGAGATAATGAGCCCCCTTGACAAGGCAGTGATGAATGGAGCCCGCGTGCCCGGCTCACGCGCCCTGCGGGTGCCTCCACCAGTAGGAGAACGGGAGACGATGGGATGAAGGAGGTGGGAAGGAGGTAGCCTGCAACTCCTTCCAGTTCTTCTGGCCTGGGTGATGGGACCGAGCCCGGGCGCCCTTCGATAGCACCCATAAACGGGGCGAGTTGTGCTTATTGCCGGGTCCTCCAAGGAGCATCCACAGCTGTTATCTTGGGATACTTTGCTCCTCCGAACTGGGGAGGTCACTGCAGCCAGCCCTGCTCCGCCGGTGAGGACCAGCGGGAGCTCAGCGGCGGAGAAATTGGGCGGTCGGACTCCGGGAAGGAGCTCGGTGTCCAGTTTTTTAGGGTGGGTTTGCAGCTTTACGCCCCTGTCGGACACGGCGGGATCGCAAGACCGGTTCCCCAAAGCTTCGGAAGCGCAACCCAATCCCCAAAATCTCCTGCTTTTTCCCCATCCCAAACATTTCCCCCTTCCTCATGGGGTGGGTTGGCTGAGCCCCGTCTCCCACCGCGAGCGAAGCCCGGCTGATGATTAATGACGTTAATTACACAAAGCTATTCCTACCCCGGGTCCGCACTGTTCCCTCGCCTTGGTTGGTTGGCGGGGCCCAGGAAATTAAACGCTAACTCTATAATCACTGCGAAATGAAAGAAATATGCAGATGCGCCTTGAGCGTGATTAAGAAACCAGCCACCACGTGCTGTCTGTTCCCCACCGCCCTTGGATTGTTTTTCTAACGGGAGGGGGAATACATGGGGGAGGAAGAACTTGGTTTTTTTTTTTTTTTTCCACGTGCGGCGCATTCTTCTTCTAGTTTAATTAAATGTAATTTACTTCGATAGATACTCGTTCTCTTTTGGGCTGGGCTTTTTTTTTTTTTCTTTTTTCCGCCCGTGTTTTGCATCCCATGGCTTCGAGTCTCTCCCGGACCCCACGTCGCCAACTTTTATCCCGTTATTGGGCAGAGTTTTCTTAACCACCCAGCTCCGGGAGCCCTGTGACCGTAGTCTAACGTCAGCTCTGCCCAGCCGTAAAAATAATTTGATGAGGAAAAGGAAAATAGAAACCCAAAAAAGACTTCGATATCGAAGTAAACAATTAGAATTCAAGGTATTGGCTCCCTCCAACCGGAGGACACGGATGTACCTTAACAATCGAGTGGTTGTAAAGGGCTTGGATCCTTGGGCACTTCCAGGGAAAGACGTTGCTTATCCCTTTCGGGCTGCAGGTGATTTTACGGGCACGAAGGATGCTGCCACCTGGGTTTGGGGGAGGCGGACACGGTCCAGCGGGCAAGCGGTCCCAGAGCGGCCCCGGGGTCGGACAACCTCTTCGTCAGGGCCCAGCTAATTACCGTGGCGCCGATAGACGTTGAGGCCGCTCTACCTTCCCGTGCTGGCACCCTGGCGGTTTCGCTCGCGGAGCTCCCCGAGCCGGCTCCGGGCTTAGGCCACGGAGAAGGAGAAGGGAAGTTTGGCCGGGGTCAGCGGTGGCCGTAAGGGCGAGGGTTGGCAGCGGACGCGGTTCCCGGCTGCGTTCTGACAACGTGCCTGGCACTATTTCCCCGAGATTAATCGGGTTCAGACCCAGCGCAGCCGGGTTTGTGGGTTCCTATCCGGAGAGACGGGGTGTCCCGGGCGAGGAGCGGGGTTAGAACTCTGCGTGTTCTCATCCCGGCATCCGTTTCCCTGGAGTCATTCTTGTCCCTCGCAGCAGGTACGAGTAGCGCGGGGCTGGGGGGGGGTGTGGGGTGTGGGGGGGGTGGTGTCTGGACGTTAACGCGCAGGCGCCGAGCGCTGCGGTTGGTTTGCGGGAAAGCCGCCGCGCTGCTCCGCTCATTTTCCCCGACGTCGGCTCCTAAAGCGGCACCACGCCGGGAAGGGCTCTGGGATGCAGACGGACGGTTTTGAAGGCGCCAAAGGGTTTTGGAGGTTGGACCCTTCTCCGGCTTCTGGACGCGGCAGCATCTCTCTCAGTCCGGAACCAGGGACCACCAGAGGGCGGCCGCCAAGGCAAAGGTGCCAGAAATAAACTCCCGCGAGCCAATTTTCCGGCAGCGCCAGGGGCTGCAGCGCTGGAAAGAGCGGGCAGGAGCCGTTCCCCAACGCAGCACAACCATCCCGCCGACGGCCAAGGGCGAGCCCTGAACTCTTTAACGCTTTGAGAAAGCGGTTTTTTTCCCAAACGAGGGGATTCCCGGAGCAGGGCAAGGGGAGCCCCAGACCCCGTTCTTCTCCCTTATTATAACGGGCAGAGGTTTGGAGAGGACGGGCTGGAAGGTATTTACAGGCACTCGGTCCCAGCAAAGAGTTTGCGGAGAGCCCGCGGCTGGTGGGACCGACTGCAAGGATCGAAGGGGAAGGGGTTTATGAAACACGGAGGTGTTCCCGCCTTACCGCGGGGCTTTGGTTTCTCCACCTGCTGAACGCCGCCAGCGTAGCGCGTACGACCCGTCATCCAGCCCCTTCGTCCTCCGCTTCCTCCTTTGAGAAGCCCGTGTGAAACCAGGCGCTAAAGAAACACGGGGGGGGGGGCAGCTGTCGGGCACGTGGCGGCGTCCAAAAACCAGCGCCTCCGACCCGTCCTCTGGGAGGAGGGAAGCCGCTCTTTCTCCCTCCTTTCTCCCAAGGTATTT
Source organism: Sterna hirundo (assembly GCA_009819605.1). Lineage (NCBI taxonomy): Eukaryota > Metazoa > Chordata > Aves > Charadriiformes > Laridae > Sterna > Sterna hirundo. The sequence continues at coordinate 860,119 of CM020460.1, read as the reverse complement.
TCCTGCCTCCTGCTTCCCAACCCTCCCTCTCCTCGGCTGCTTCCGCTCAGCCGGCGTCTCCGCAGTCCCGGCAGCTCCACGCCTCCCGCGTCGCTAACACGCCGCTGGAGAATGCGGCCCCTTCTTTCCTAGCCGGTGCGCAAATTGAATTATAAACCAGATCCGTAATCTGCTTCCAGCTTTCAGCTCCCCCCTTAACGCAATTAAGCTTAAACGTGGTTAATTACAGTTTATCCTAACTATCTCGGTGGCAGCTTCACACATCTTTGCTCGCACCGGGGCTTTTTTCCCCATTATTGAGGTCTTGCCGACGCAGCCGCGGTAATATCGGAGGCCGGTCAGGCTTGCACGGAAAAAAGCAGCATCGTCCCAAATCCCTTTCCCGATTCCTGGATACGGTTTTGCTGGCGGCGGGAGGAAGGCGAAGCTAGAAAGAAGCTTGGCCTGTAAAAAAAAAAAGGAAAAAAAAAAACAAATGCTTTTAAACTGGTTACGTTAATCCCCAAAAGCGGTGTAATTCACTCCCGGTCAATTTAAGGCCACGGGGGTAAGCGGGGAAAACGAGGCGTTGGACCCGGTTAACGAGCTCGCGCCCGACCGCGCAGCCTGGGCTCGGCTGCGCCAACGGGGAACCCGCCCGGTTAACGCGGGCTCAAACCAGTCATCCCAGTTAGGCTGGGAAGGGCAGCAAAGCCCCCGCGCTACTTTGGGGTCACGGTCCGCCGGCGTCCAACCGGCTTTGCGGAGTCGGAGGGTCCACGCTGCCGTTCGCGACCTGGTCCCTGAGGCTTTGGCCAGCGTTTTTTGGCCACTTTTGACTTCTCCTTGTTCCTCCCCGCTCCATCCCAAGCCGGGCTGGTCTCTATGGGGAGATCTCCCCCCCTTGTCACTCAGCCAGTCGCTGGGGGGGGGGTTCCCGTTGCGTGACGGCTTCGCAGCTTTCCCCCTTTAAAAAAAATCTCTTTAGATTTTAAAAATCTGGACTATCTTCAACTGGTGTCTGCCTCCAGAGCATCCGCGCAGAGGGCTTCAGAGGCCGCAGCCTGGCGTCCTTGATCACTCATCAAGGCAACTTTATATTCAATTTATTTATTTTTTTTTTTCCTAAGGTCGCCATTAGCGGAAACGCGCCTTTTCTCTTCTCGATCCTTAACGCGGACTTAAGTTTTTTTGCCGAAATACTGTCCCGGCCACCTCTTTTCGGCCAGGGTCGTTTCGGACGAGCGTTTTAATTCTTTCTAAAATGAGTCTTGCTTTAAAAAGGAGGATATTTCTTCTCGGCCCTTGCGGCGGGGACGCTCCGTTATCCCTCACCTGCGAAGGGAAGGACAGAGAGGGGCTACACGGAAAGTCCAGCAGGGCACGGACAGGGACTATAGTTTCTACATATCGCTAATTAGATCCCTTTCTATATCGCTAATTAGATCCCTTTCTATATCGCTAATTAGATCCCTTTCTATACGGCCAATTATATATCCCCACCTTAGCACCCGGCGATGCCCGACTCGGCCCCGGGGTGCGGAGCTCTGAAACCCTCGGGAAGCACCGGAGGCGGTTTTGCCGGGACATTTGGCTCCGGTGGCCACGTTGGGGTGGGCTAAACGTCATTCCCGGTGGCCGGCACCGGCCCCGCCCGGCCACGTTGCCCCGTGTTACCCGAATCGTCCCCCCCGTGCCGCCGCGCACCCCCCTCCCTCTTTGAAAACGAGAGAGAAAAGAGAGCGCAGAGTTTAATTTCAATCACATCTCCCGAGCTTGTTCTTTTCTCAATCGATATTGCTTTTTACATCATATCTAATCTCTTTTTTTTCCCCTCTTCTCCCCCCCCCCCCACCCCCCCCACCTCCCCCCCCGCCCCCCAAGTAAAATTTAATTAAATAATTCTAATGAATGTTTAATGACGTGCTTTTGTCATTATTAAATCTGTAATAAAAGTGTCGGCGGCCCTTCTCCCTCCCCCCCGCGCTCCCCCCGCTGACACCCCCACCGCCAACGCCCCCCCCCCCTCTCCCTCCCTCCCTCTCTCCCGTGCGCCCACTGTCCTGCTGGCTCGCTTTTCTCCCTGCCTTTCCCCCCCCCCCCCCCCAGCCCCCCCCCTTCCCCCCCAATCTTCTCTCGCTGTGACAACGCCGAGCATTCAGACCCGCCAACAGGAAATGAGAAACGGAGAACCAGGATATTGAGTTGGGATGTTATCGGGATGGGTAATATCACCCCTGGCTACTTCGGCGAAGGCGCCCTTCTCCTGCCGGGCATGCTAATGGAGCCGCGGAGGCTTCCATCCCGGAGCCGCGCAATAAGGCAGGACAAAATCAATAGGAAGCGAGAACTCCTTCACTTGAAAAGCCGCGGACCCGAAGCGGAAAGCCAGAGGAGAGAGGACGGAGGTGATGGGCCCAGCGCTGCCCGGGTGACGGAGGACCAGAAACTTCACCTCTCCAAAGAGGGAGAAGCCCCGTAAATAAGTGATGCGGTTCCCATTTTATTTTTTAATTTTTTTTTTTTTTTTTTTTTTTCCCCGAACCAGGGGGTCGGAGCTTCCCAAGAGCTCGGTGTGGAGCTCGAGGCCGCAAGCGGGGCAGCCCGCCGAGGCGCTCCGCCGGCTCCCTGCGCTCGGAAGAGAAAAATAATGAGAAAAAGAAAAGGGTAACGCCGTTCCCTGGGAAGGACCAGGCAGAGGCGGCCGGTTCGGGATAGGACCCACCTCCTCTATCCCGCCCTTGGGAAGAGGCTTTGCTCTCTTGATCCCGACAGCTTGAAGAATATCTTTTAAAAAGTACCAAGTGCCAGGACACCCCCCCTGGCAAAAGCTTCCGAATTACAGCGGGAAACTTCGCGCGGAGAAATAAAACGCCGCCCCCCCCCGCTCGCTGCAGCCCCGCGCGTCCCGCAGGCGGCTCAGGGTAGGGCTCCCAGGGTCTCCTGTTGGAAATATTCACCAAAAAAAATAAAAAATAAACGATAAAAAGGCATTTAGAGTATACTCTAAAGAAGATAAACCCCGAGCTGTAGCCCAGTTCCAGTCCAGGGCAGGCCTGTAGAGATCCAACAGCTGAATCCCACCTTCCCACAGCTCCCAGACAGCCCGATGCGGGATTAAAAGCAGAGCAGGAACATTTTGGCCGCTGCCAAAAAAAAAAAAAAGCTCCGAATTCCCCCCTCCACCGCGCTGCCCCGGCCACGGTGAGCATTTCCACGTTTCGGAGAGCTCCTTTGCGGGATCGCGAGCGGAAAGGCGGCCGGGATGTTAAAACGGGGCGTTCGCCAGCCCGAAGCGAAGGGAACGGCTCAAGGTGCGACGTCCTGCCGTCGTCCCGCTCCTTCTCGGGCGGGTTTGGAAGGGAATCTGCTCGTTTTCCTCCTCGGAAGCAGCGGTTAACGCTGGCCGCTGTCGAGAGCCACCGTACCTGGCAAGGGTGGTCCCGCCGCGCTCTTTCTGTCCCCGCAGAAGGGTGGGGGGCGGCGGGGGTTTGGGGAGGGCTGCGGCGTTACGAGCCGCCCCTCCAGCGCAGCGAGCCACCTGCGGGTACAGAAAAGAGGTAAAACCCATTTTTAGGACCCAATTTCCACGCTCTGCCTGCGGCGGGGTGCGGAGGGGGGATGGTTTTGGGGTGTGGGGGGGTGGGTGGGGGGGGGAAAGGTGCTTGAAAAAGCACGCGGCCCCCCTTTTCCCACCGCCCTTTTAGCCAGCGGCGGCGGGTGTCCCTGGGCACAATCCCAGGGAAAAAGGGGTTGGGGAGAGAGGTGGGGGGGAAAAGGGGGGAAAAAAAAACAAACAAACCCCCCCCCCCCCCCCCAAAAAAACCAACCCGCATTTTTTTCGTTAGCATTCAGCGGCGATATGACAGGCGCCCGATGAATTCTGGGAGATTTTAATAAAGAAGACAGGCCTGTGAAATTTAATAAAAGAGTTCATCAGATTATATGGTGATGGCTCGGTGCCACCGTGCTGGCAGTAATATCCTCGCAGTGGGGGGGGGGGGGGGGGGTTTAACCCCTTGAGGGACAGAGCGGCAGCGCGGTATTAAATCTTTCAGCCGCGTTTCACTCGTGTCACTTTAATATTTATGAATCTCCCCCCGGGCTCGGGGAACCTCTTCGGTGTCGTTTCGCTTCCCCGTTTCGCCGGGCGGTTTCAGCTCTGCGGCGGCGGTTTGTTTGGTTTGGGGTTTTTTTGTTGTTGTTGTTTTTTGTTCTTTCCCCCCCCCCCCCCCCCCCCCAGCATCAGTTTTCGTCGCTGACATGAACAGAATCAAGCCCGGGGAGCGGAGCTTGTAACACCCCGTGCCTCCTGGGCGGATGCCGAGGGCGTTGACGGGGGTCCGCTCAAGCGGGACCACGCTGAGGAGACGCGGGTTGGGTTTTTTTGGTGGTTTTTGTAGAACCAAGCGCGATTACGTGAAACGCTGCTCGCGGCGCTAGATGCAAAAACTCCGGGGAGATCTCTCTGCCGCGCGCTCCGGCCCAAAAGCCTTCTGTTTTACACGACCGTGGTGCTGCCCTCGTCCTTCTAAGTAATATCGCCAGCGATGGGTAGAGAAGGTCGGGTCATTCCAGAGGGAGAGGGAAGTGCTGGAGAGGGGACAGCACAGGGCTACCGAGACGCTGAGGGGCTGGAACACCTCTCTGATGGAGAAAGGCTGAGGGATGTGGGGCTTTTTGTCTGGAAAAAAGACGGCTGAGGGGGGATCTGAAAGGGTGGGTGTCAGGAGGATGGGGCCAGGCTCTTCTCAGTGGTGGCCGGGGACAGGACAAGGGGTGACGGGCACAAACGTGCCCATGGGAAGTTCCACCTAAACACGAGGAGGAACTTCTTTGCTGTGAGGGCGGCAGAGCCCTGGCACAGGCTGCCCAGAGAGGTGGGGGAGTCTCCGTCTCCGGAGACATCCCAAACCCGCCTGGAGGCGTCCCTGTGCCCCCTGCTCTGGGTGACCCTGCTCCGGCAGGGGGTCGGAGGAGAAGATCTCCAGAGGGCCCTTCCAGCCCTATGGTTCTATGATTCCCTCCATGCAACTGCGAAGACGCGACAGCAATAGTGCGATGGTGGCTCTTCTCTGTCTCCTGCCTCTTAGTGAAAGGTTTAAGTGAAATGACTAAGACCCGTTATTTTAAATTTGGGGGGTTTTTTTTCCCGCTCCGTGGCGAACTTTGCATGCAGCAGGGAGCTTGGCTTTGGGAAGCTTTGACTTCTTTTCTGGCGTACGCGCTCACATTCGAGGAGGTCCGAGTACGGTTGAGCCGTGGTGGCCGTTTCTGACAAGAGGCGCAATGACATAATTACACGATCAAAAAGTTCCTTTCCGGGGGTAAATCTATTCGCGGAACCCACAAAGAGCTTTGGAGGGAACGGAGCGCAAAAGTAACCGTCGCCCCCAAATTACTCTTTCTCTCCCCGACCCAAACGTTGCTGGAAAAAGTCAGAAATTAAGCAGAAGGCAATTTTTTCCCCTTAATCCCCCGGTGCCGCTCTGTATCGCTGAGCTGGGGGCAATGGCTGTTGCGGTAGGGAATGAAAGAGCGTATTGTGCTGCCGCTGCCTCCCCGTTGCCCTCGTGCGTCCCCTTCCCCGTCGCGCCCCGAGCCCCCAGCCCGAAATCTGGGAAGAGGCTTTAAAAGTTCCACTTCAATATTTCAGACGGCTACAATGGATTTTGCAGCTCAGTGTTAAGTAAACAGACCTCGCTTAAGCCTGGACTGCTTCATTTTGACTAAACCCTAACTAAATAAGCCGGTTTCACGAAGCACAGGCCTCCCAGCTTATTCCTTGCTTCATTAACACCTTTTAATCCCGTCGAGACAATCGTACGCCCCCCAAATTACCCTTCCCAGGCCTGGGTCAGCGTCTTCTCTGTGCCGTGGCAGGTCGGAGAGGTTCTCAAATAACTCGCCGCTCAGCTCATCCCCATCTGGAGAGCTGGGAGTTGGGCTGACGCTTCTCCGCCAGAGCCACCCTGAGCCGCCACCGGGACGTTCCGCAAGGATCAGGCGGAGAGTTCGGCCTCGGGGTGTTTTACCAGGACTAACGCCTGAGAAATGGAGTCCACGAACGTCTTGAAAAGGCGCGTGGAAAGGTCTCCGAGCTCCTCAGCCGTGCGCTAAAGCCGCTGCTCCACACTTTCAACTTTACTGAACTTCTCGGAGGTGGTGGTGGTGGTGGCGGGGGGGGGGGAAATTACTGGGCCCTCCCCAGCTGTTTTGTTATTAAAAGCAAATCGTTAGTGTTACAAAAAAGAGGCAGCGAAGGCGTAGGTGGGGTGAGGGAATGAAATAACGGAATCGGTTATTATCAATACCGACAGGGCGGGTGGCAAGAGGACGGGGCCAGACCCTTTCCAGCGGTGCCCAGCGACAGGACAAGGGGCAACGGGCACAAGCTGGCAGGCGGAAAATTCCGTCTCAACACAAGGAAAAACTTCTTTACTCTGAGGGCGACGGAGCACTGGAACAGGCTGCCCAGAGAGCCTGTGGAGTCTCCTTCTCCAGAGATATTCCAAATATACAGGGCCGCGTTCCTGTCCAACCTGCTCTGGGGGACCCTGCTTTGGCAGGGGGTTGGACGAGGTGATCTCCAAAGGTCCTTTCCAACCCTGGCCGTTCTGTGATCCTGGGATGCTCTTGGGAGCAAGACCTCAGCAAGCTCCAAGAAGACGTTGTGCGTTGCCGTAATGTCCAGGCATTTAAGTAGAGAAATAGCGTTGGGATTTTCCAGGCATTGCTGCACGTTCTCCTGCCAACCGCGTGGCCCCAGCGCTGGCCTCAAACGCCTCCTGGCAGGAGGAGCAGTGGGCAACCAGTGAGTTTGGCCTCCAGCCCAGCATCACAGCTCTTTAAGATACCCTGTATCTTCATCCTTGCTTGGGCGACGTCTCCGAGTTGGCAAACGGTACGGATGTGCTTGCCCTCTGCCAAGGGCCAGGCTGCTCTTCTGCCCGCTAGCGCCGCTCCTCTTGCCTTGAGTGGCCACCAGCGTGAAGAACCGGCTGCCAAAAGCTGTCCCTGTAGCCCCCAGCCTCTCTCACGATGCCGACCCGTGAGAAACCGTCTCACGTGCTCCAGAGCCGCCACCTTTGCAATTCCCAAAGACGTTCCCACTTACAAGCCCATCTGCCTTCCTGCCACTGACGCTTTTTCCATCGAGGCGAGCCCTCCCCTGGCAGGAAAATTAAACTCTATCATTTGTAAAAGTAATTAATTTGAGGCAAGCTGGTAAGAAGGACGTGGAGTATGTACCTGCCTCTACTTGCTGGATGGTTTGCAGGAATAAAAGTTGATAGTCTTATCGCAGCTCCCGTAAGGAAATCAGAGAGTCAAAGAATCACAGAATGGTTTATCATAGAATCACAGAATTGTCAGGGTTGGAAGGAACCTTAAAGATCTAGTTCAACCCCCCTGCCCTGGGCAGGGACATCTCCCACTAGATCAGGTTGCTCAGAGCCCCGTCCAACCCGGCCTTAAAAACTTCCAGGGACGGGGCTTCCCCCACCTCTCTGGGCAACCTGTTCCCGTGTCTCACCACCCTCGTGGCGAAGAACTTCTTCCTAACGTCCAGTCTGAATCGACCCAGCTCTAGTTTTAATCCATTCCCTCCAGTCCCACCATTGCCCGACATCCTAAAAAGTCCCTCCCCGGCTTTCTCGTAGGCCCCCTTAAGATCCTGGTAGGCCACTCTAAGGTCTCCTCGGAGCCTTCTTTTCTCCAGACTGAACAACCCCAACTCCCTCAGTCTGTCCCCACGGGAGAGGTGCTCCAGCCCTCGGATCATCCTCGTGGCCCTTCTCTGGAGACGTTCCAACACGTCCATATCTCTCTTGTAGTGGGGGCTCCAGAACTGGATGGGAACTCCAGAACTCTTGTAGTGGGAACTCCAGAACTCTCACTCCAGGAGAGTGGAGTAGGGGGGGAGAATCGCCTCCCTCGACCTGCTGGCCACGCTTCTCCCGACGCAGCCCAGGATACGATGGGCTTTCTGGGCCGCTAGCGCACACTGATGGCTCACGTGGAGCCTCTCGTCCCCCGGCACCCCCAAGTCCTTATCTTCAGGGCTGCTCTCAAGCCAGTCGCTGCCCAGCCTCTATCGGTGCTTGGGATTGCCCCGACCCAGATGGAGGACCTTGGGTTGGAAAGGACCTTAGAGATCATCTAGCTCCAACCCCCTGCCCGGCGCAGGGACACCTCCCACCAGACCAGAGGTTGCTCAAAGTCCTATCTTGAACAGGAAAAATAAATCTTGAACAGAAATCAAACTGGGCCGGGATTTTGAGGAAACAAGAGTGTTGAGTAAGGACATGGGGAGACTTGGTCAAAACAGAAGTGGAGGCACGTGGCCGATGGGACTTGTGCAGCATAAAGGTCCTTCCAAAAGAAGCGGGATATAGTTTTTGTGAGTTACGGGCCCTTAGACACGGTCCTGCTGCTGCCGAGGCTCTTCTCTCCTCCGGGAGCACGCAGAGATCCCGCTCGTGTCACTCCTGTTCCCAAACGCACTTTTCATCAGGAACCTGGGAAGGTGCTTATTTTTCGGACTGTCCCTCAGCGTAGTTTCTGCAGGCGGCCGCTTCTAGACGTCGTGTAGCCACGGTCTCCCAAGCCTCCTCGTAACCCACTGCCAGCAACGGAGATGTGTTTTGTTCCTATGGCAACCTAAACAATATTACCTTGACTTAAACGGATTCAGGCAATATTAAAACCAGCCTCTTTAGGAATTCCTGGTGTTGGAGGGGCTGAGAATTTTAATTTTGTGTAATGCGAGCTGACACCGTGTTTATGAGCTGCTTGCTGAATGTTTTCTTCAATTAGTACAAAGCGGAGCGGATTTGTTTTCGGGGCTTAGCTGGGAGATGGGAGGGCGCGAGCCTTGCGATGCCAAAAGCGTTATTGAGTTAACGCCGCAGTGACGGCGCTTCCCTCACCTGATAGCTGCAAAAAAAATAAAAAAAAATAAATAAAAAAAAAAGCCCTTTTCATGGAAATCTGGCACACGACAGCATCTTTAAGGCAGGCTTGCTAAGTGCCTCGTCCCGACGGCAGCGGGAGGAACCGGCTGGGTGCCTTGCAGGTGAATAGGTTCCTTTCCCAGCTCTGACATCTGTTTTCACCTTTCCTGGTTCTCCGCCATCCCCCTCGCTACCAGCCTGCCTTGGCTAAGCGATATTCGGGATGTTTTTTCCTCAAGGAACCAGCGCTATCACCGAGGCTGGAAATACGAAAGGACCCAGGGAATGCTCCAGTATCTCTATGGATAAAAAATAATTAAGCAAACACACGCGGGGAACGAGAGAGGGAGTTTTCCGTCGGTGTTTTCCTAAACTATCCTGTTCCTTGCTGTCGTGGTTTTGGCCTCAAACCAGGACACTTACTTGGAGTCAGGTCAGGTTGAACCCTTCAATATCGAAGGAAAGCTGCTGTTTGTCAGGTCTATGTTCTTAAATGCGTCTGTCCCGGGATTTGGGGCTGTGGGGCAGAACCAGCTTGTCCCGGGTGCGCTACAGGAGCAAATCCGTCTCCAAAAAACCACGGCAAGAGCAGACGGGAGCTTGGGGACAGCTTGTCTCAAAGTCAGATGATACTTGTGTCACTAGACTCAGCTACACGACAGCACGGAGCGAAGCCAAGGCCGATCGTTCTTTGGGGACCGTATTTCTCCCAGCCGAGATGCAAAAAAGAAGCCAGTACTCACTTTTAAACCAGTTGTTGGAAGGATAAGGGACAGAAAGCCGGGAAGAAGAATAGTTCCATCACCCACAATGGGCAGAACTAATTGTAAGTGGTTCTCGGGAAGATAAAGACGTGATGAAGTCTTTATCTGTATCGACAAAGTCTAGTCACTGGGCACGGAATAAAGGAAGAGTCAAACTGGAAATAAGGAATGAGGAGGGAGGTAGTCTCTGGAATGTCTTCCACACGGATGGGGACAGATCCTCCTTCGCTGTGCACCCCCCACCGGCGAACCGGCTTGAGGTGGGACTCCCTGGGCGAGATCCTCCGGGTTGGAATGAGCACGGGGTGAGACTGCAGCGCCGTTAGCTTTCATCTGGGCTAAAAGTCCGGGAACGTTAAAAACTTCATGTTTGATAACATCTCACGTGTTCCCGACCGATCCCGGATAGCCGTGATCGCGGATTGGCTCTACGGTTGGGTCTTTTTTATTCTTTTTCTGCTGTAACAGAAGGATGTTGGTGTTAGAAATTTGGACTCGGCCCCGATTTGGGCTGGGATTGTGCCCGGAACACGCTCCCAGTTTGCTCCTTCGTTAAGGCAGCGAGAGGTTGTGGTTAAAAGGCCGCTCTTTCCTCCCAGCTTTTTCAACCCCCCATCGATTATTATTTTTCAAGCGCGACTTACAGAAAGACAAAAAGGGGGAGAGGAAGAGAGACGGGGAGGGAGAGAGGAACAGGCACGCAAACACCCTCACACAAAGGAGCGAGAAATCCCACACCATTCCAGTTGGAATGTCCCAGACACTTCAGCCGAAAGCCACCGCACAGCACAAATCCATGGTGGTATTTGGAAGGGATGAGCCCACCCCTGTAAGCCTCTTCATCCTGCTCCACAGAGTTTGCCAGGAGGATTAACCCAGTCTTGTTCTCAATCCCAGTTTATGAGTTCCCTGCTGGTGGGGAAGATCCTGTGTGTTTAAACAACAGCCTAATTAATCCCTATTTTATTACTTTCTCTTGTCAAGTGGCTAAATAGAAGCTGTCAGCCGGCAGCCACCACCGCTCACATTTGTTTAGATCCCAAATTACTTCATCAGAACCATCTGCTCGGTACGCGGGGCGCTCAGCGGTTGTTTATTTCTCTCGCTGGACACGGTGTGGGGCACAAACAGCCTCCCCGGTGGGACTCCCTGCGTAAAGCCCCTCCAGGCCCTTGGGGACGCTCCTGGAGGGGTCCATAAAGTCCTCTCGGTAGGAGCGACCTAACAAAGCCCGGCAGCGAACAGCCCTAGGGAGGAAGAGGGGACATAGACCTCTGTCCTGTTGGACCGGGCAAGTTCTTCTTCCTCCTTGGTGCTACGGGAGCGTCAAGAAAGCCCCAAAACACCCTTGGGATGTACGTTCCTTGCTGGGATGTGCTACCACAGTTTCAAACATCCACCCGCTTCTTCCCTCGGCTTCCCGAGCCCCAACCCAGGGCTGATCTCCCTTGTCCAAGCGTCTAACCACCGGGACCTTCTTTGCAGGCTCTTCCAGACCAAGTGCAGCAGCTGCTTGAAGGCCATCGCCCCCTCCGAGCTCATCATGCGGGTGTTGGAGAACGTCTACCACGTTCACTGCTTCTACTGCTGCGAGTGTGAGCGGCGCCTGCAGCGGGGAGACGAGTTCGTGCTCAAGGAGGGGCAGCTGCTGTGTCGCAGCGACTACGAGAAGGAGAAGGAGATGCTGAGCGCTATCAGCCCGGCACCCACCGAGTCCGGTGAGGGGCTGGAACGGTGCTGGGGGTGGGGAAACCAGGGTGAACCTTGTAGAGGGCAGGTACCGCCTGGTCCCTAATTAACTCTAGGGAAGGTTTCAGAGGGAGGAGATGGAGGTAGGTGGAGGTTGTAGCATCTTTTTCCCTCGGTGATGGGCAGTCAAGGGGCTACCAGGTTGCCGAGATCTACTTGGCTGAGCCGGAGGGGTTTGGGTGGGCTGCTCTGAGACATTACAGGACGGATGACCCGGGGCCAAGGTGGCCCATCAGCTCTGTCTCCGAATTGACAGCGTTGCCCTGAGCCACAGCTCAGTCCACGAGCTTTGCCGGCTCCGTTCTGCGCTTCTGCTCCGCATCGCGCCTTGGAAGGAGCAAAACTCTCAATCCTTTGCCCTGGGAGATGGCCCAGAAAGGCCACTCCCTGCTGAATCACCGCTGCTCATCTCCCCTTGCAGTGAAAAGCGAGGACGAAGACGGCGGCCACTCGCACGGCAAAGGCAGCGAGGAGAGCAAAGACCACAAGCGCTCCAAGCGCCCGCGCACCATCCTCACCACCCAGCAGCGTCGGGCGTTCAAGGCCTCCTTCGAGGTTTCCTCAAAACCTTGCAGAAAGGTATAAGGAGGCCGCTCAGCCCAGCTGCCGGCTTGGAGCCTTTTAAGTGCAAGTTAAGTTCTGATTGAGCTCTCCGGGTTTTGTGGACAGGTAAGAGAGACCCTGGCAGCCGAGACGGGCTTGACGGTGCGGGTGGTACAGGTCTGGTTCCAGAACCAAAGAGCCAAGGTGAGTGACGGTTCCCGTGCCACCGCTGGGTGCTGCGTACCTGTGGGGTATCCAACCCACTCGTTCAGTTAAAAGGAAACGTCAAATAGCTTAGGAAAAGAGAAAGTTCTCAGAAGAACAGCTACAACAAGACCATCCACAGGTCCGCCCAGTCCTACAACACGTATCTAGTAGTAGCGACAGCTTGAAGAGAAATACAAAAATTCACTAATTATAGATGTTCGCGGGGCTTAACATTTTTCACGTTGGGTTGTTTGTTTTTTTTTATTACTCTACTTGCTTTTCCCCTCCCCTTGCTATAAAGAGACTCGAAGGATTTCCCACTTCTTCCTTCTAGAAGTCGGGACGTTTCTAATTTTGCAGAACGTAGAGGAGTCTGAGCAGGGTTACACCGTGGCAGCGCTGGGGTCTTTCGGAAGGGCAGGGGTCCGCTGTCGTGTTAAACGCAAGTCCGCTCTCCTCCTCTCTCAGTCAGAACCTCAAATCCCGGGTCTCCGTCTCCTTGCAGATGAAGAAGATCGCTCGCAGGCAACAACAGCAGCAGCAGCAACAGCAGGAGCAAGACCAGCTGGGCAACCCTCGCTTAGGGAGCGGGAGAGGGACCGGTCGCAACAGCCGGCAGAGCAACGACGACAGCGAAGGTGAGGGGCCACCACGCACGGTGACGGTGCTGGGGGTGCAGGAGGGGATTGACCCGAGACGCGTTCGCAAAGAGAACGCGCGCGGGAAGAAGAGATGAGCAAAAAGCCGGCAGGTTGCAAGGGAATTGCGGTGGGATGAGTAAGTGACGTTCAGCGAGGCTTGCGGGCATTTGTCACGCTTTGAGGAAACCCGTAACAATTTATTGTCATAGAATCATAGACTCTTCATGGTTGGAAAGGACCTTTGAGATCACCGAGTCCAACCATACACACACACACACCCCAAAACCAAAAACAAACCAAAACCAACACAAATGATTGTCACTTAGACAATCATTCTATCCACCCCACGGCCCCTCCCCAACTGGGAAGGGGAATCAGGGAAAACGAGGAAACACAAGGGTTGAAATATAAATAGATTTAATAGGATAAGACTAAATAATTAACAATAATAATAAAGGACGAGTATTGATCCCGATACTAATATACGATATACAAGGATTATACTCAGCCCATTCCATCGGGAGGAAGCCGGGCTCTCCCAGAAGGGGACGGCAAATGTGGGACACCGCCAGCGCTGCGGCTTCGGGAGGAAGGGAAGGGCTCGGGGCTCCGGCACTGGGGCGAGGAGTTCTCAGGATGGCAGGAAAAACTCCTCCGCAAACTTTCTCATTTCTATATAATGTGACGTTCGTGGTATAAAATAATCCTGTTGGCAGCTTGGGTCAAATGTCCGGGTCTTGCTCCTCCTCGTCCCTGCACCTGGCAAGGCTCGAAAACGCCGAGACCTTGAACCCCACATCCCAGACCTGGCTATAAACTAAATATTTCCACCAGAAGACCAGAGTCTTCCAAAAGTGGAGTTCTCCCAAGCGTTACAAGAGGAGTTAGTCCTGTGTTGCTCAACCCAGGACGGTACTCGTGATGCAGCACGTTGTCTCCTCTTTTTAGAAGACGATGGGGTTTTTTGGCACGTAGGCGCAGAGCCCAGCACCCTGGGGCGCTGGTCCAGAGTCAGACCACCAAATATTGCTGCAGCGACGTAAAGAACGTTATCGCGACAGTGCTCTGCGCGCCCCTTCGCTTCACCCCGTCCCACTGGTTGTGTCTTTAGACGGCGCAAGCGTTCACGGCCTGGATGGGCTCATGGTCCCCTACCCCCGGATCCCCCAGCAGCAGCTGCTGCCCCTGGATCAGAACGGCTACAGCACAGACTTGTACAGACAAGGGCTGACGCCCCCCCAGCTGCCAGGAGACCATCTGCACCCTTACGGTAGGAGAGCGGTGGGGGGAGATTGTCCCGTCTCTGCATCGAAGCCGCGCGTAGCAGTCCAAGCGACGAAAAGTCAGCTCTGCTGGGACAAAAGCCAGCAGCAGCGAGCGCTTCCCAGGGCTTGGACTTCGTCCTGAGCCTGTCTCAGATGTTTGGTGAGGCCAGAGCCTCTGCCGGGGGCTGGGGAGCGAGGCCGGGGTCTTACCCTCCATCCAAGATGAAACGTTTGGGTGAGGGAGGAAAGAGTTTTGCCTAAAGCTGGTCCTGCGTGCGGGGCTCACCTCAGACCCGCTCAGGGTGACCCTGGCTCCAGGTGAAACATGGCCCTGCTGGCCCCCTTTTGCTCGTGCCACCTCCACGCTCATCTCTTTCCTTTTCCTTCCTCTTCTAGACTCAGAAGGAGTTTTTCACGACATGGACAGTGACAGCATCAGCCACCTGGGAGACTGCCTGCTGTCAACGGCCGAAGCCAACCTCCTCCAAGCCCGCGTGGGCAACCCCATTGACCGACTCTACTCCATGCAGAGCTCCTACTTCACCTCCTGACCGTAAAAAAGCTCCCAACTCTTCACGAGTACCTCGGATGGCTGCTGCTTCAAATTCAGGAGGAGGGTGAGGGAGAAGAAACACGACTGAGACCTTCAAAGACATTCCTTGAGCGCTGCACAACGGAGGAGGCGACTAGATCCGCCACACGCAAAAGCACTAATCCACGGAGACCCTTCGCAGCCCGAAGGACTTTGGATCGCCTCTCTCCTTTTTCCTAGCCACGAGTAGATCAATGGTACGATGTCGTTTAGCTGTAACTTTAGCAGTTTGTCCAGTGTTTAAGCTTTTGAGCGTTATGTCCTGCAAACAAAGACTGGCCCAGCTAACCAGAGACGCCCCTAGAAGCAGGAGGTGCCCTTCCCACAAGAATTCCGTTTATTTAAGTCGTGGTTGCAGCCGAGCTGCTCGCTGGGCTCTTTCGCCTCATCCCCCAATCCAGACGCCGGCTTCATGGGACAAGGTGCATCTTCCACAGTAAAACGCCAGGTCCCGAGACCTCTCGAAAGGATGTCGCTGCTGCTTCCGAGATTTTCTGGCCATCACTTGGCCCGGGACAGTTTCTTAACGTTTTGACATTTCAGAAATCTGGCCCCTGGCTGAAACGGCTACGCTTGGATATCTGCCTGGAGAAACCCCAGAACATTTATCCTCTGTCATGTCGAAGGATGCCGAGAGAAGCGTAACACACCCACCGCGAGCCCTCTGTCGCCTTTATGTCTGTCTGACGGGGCAGTTTGACCCCCTTTATGGACGGAACGACCCCCAATTCTCACAAAAGCACAGCTGCCAGCCACAAGAATTTCTGTTTCGTTTCTTTTCTTAAAGCAGCAAAGCGAAATGCTTTTACTCTCTCAAAATATTCCCGCTGGGAAGCCCTTCCTCTGTAGGTCTGGCCGCAGAGGGTTTTTCCCACCCTGCCTGAGCTCCCGGTTCACGGAAGGCCATCGCACCCAGCCCCTCGCGTCCCACCGCCAAGCGAGGAGGGAAAGAAACCGGATTGCGTTATCCCGCCCCGCGTCCCTGCCGAGTCGCTTCACTCCCAAGAGGCCACCTTTGGTTTTTTTCCCTTCCAGGGCAAGCCAGGGGTGACACCAGGACTCGGCCAAGAGAAAAGCACGTCTCCGCTGCGGATCGAAAGGAATAATCCGTTTTTCTACCCATCGGCACGCCAGGAGGCAGGCGAGTTAAAAGAAGCAGGTGGGCGCTAATACGTGTAGCCACAAAAAGGGCAAGACGGAGAGAGAGCAGAGAAACGCGAGTCTGAATTATTACCAAAGGGAAATTCTTTCTTCTCCTGCCTAGGACCCAAAGTCTGGGATTTGGTTCTTTATATCCGTGAAGGACAGCCGGTATTCCTGGAAAGGTCAGGTTTTCCCACGAGCCTGCTTACAGCGGCCACGCTGAAGGGATACGGTCCTCCAGAACGAACCTTCCCTCGTCTTATTTGAACGCAACGACTGGCAGACAACTCCGAAAGGAAATAACGACTGAAGTTTTAAATCTCGGATCTCCAGAGCTGCGAGTTTAACGGTGCAGCCCGAGAACGCGGCTGACTGATCTTTCTGTGCGTGGTGTTTTACTCCTAAAGCCTTCGCGGGCTTCTCAGTCTCATTTTACAGGTGTGTAACCTCCCCCGGCGAAGAAAAACGAAAAGAAAATGGCTAATTTTTGTTGTCTGCAGTTACGGAGGAAGATTCCCAGGAACTACACAACCCTGGATTTGGGGACGGAAGGAGACGCGGTCCTGAAGCGTTTTGCTTTTTTAGCAGGACTTTTTCCCCTTCTCGACTCCTCACAGAGAAGCGACGTGAAGAACGGCGCCCAGCGGAACCCCCGCCCGTCCGCAGCTCCCTCCGCCGTCGCTTCCCCTCTACCAAAGCTGGGCGAAGGTGACAGGGGCTGACGCGCAGTCACCTCCCCTTGGGCTTACGGTGCCGGGTTCCGTAGCTGGACTTCCCTTTGCTCTCGGTATCAGACAACGTCTCTCCCCAAAAGGCAGTCGTGTACATAGTTTACGGACACCTTGGCATTTCTTTTTACGAAGGAAAAAGGGGGAGCCTTTTGCAGAAACAGCTATTTATGACGTGTGTTTGCCCAGATAGACAAGTTCTAGACCAAGCTGCTGCCGTTGGGTGACTTCCACCTTTGTTGTGTGGCCGTCCACCCCTAAAAAACGAAAAAAAACCACTTCCTCGAGCTGTATGTTACTTTTAGAGGCTCTTGCACTAGAGACGCTCTCAGTTTAGGTTAAGTTTTAAGAGAATGTTACGGTGAACTATGTGCAAATTGATGTTTCTCCCAAACACCAGAGCCAGCTTCACCCACTGACACCCTACCCCTTTTCTCCTTGTGATCCAGTGCTGTGATGTGCCGATGGTTTGGGTTTTTTGGGTTTGGGTTTTTTTTTTTTTTTTTTTTTGCATGTACATTTGAAAATAATAAAAAAAAATAAAAATAAAAAAAAAAAAAAGCAACCCGAAGTGCTGGAAATGTGAAGCTTGCCTCAGCCCAGCCAGACAAACTGCCCGCGCGAGCAGTCCGCTGGCTCCCTGCGGTCCCCCCATGGTTGGATTTTCCCAGGAATCCGTCACCTTTCCCAGGGACTAGGTGTCCTGGAGCAAAGGAGCGACTAGTGCTGGCGGCTGTTCGTCCCTTGACGGAGTCGGGAAACTCCATAGTGGGAGTTAATTAGTTGCAGGAGGAACCAGGATCCCCACGTGAACAAAGGAATACGGAGAAGAGCTGGGCTAGACCTGGTGCAAAGGAGTCCGGTGGTGACGAGGGAGTTGGAATACGAGAGCCGGTGATGGGATTCAGACCCTAGAGCTACGGAAAGGAAGGAGCACCGGTTAGGTTTGCAGGCACTCTCCAATTTTGAGGCCCGATTCTGCCTCAAACGAGCAGAAATCAGAAAGGCGGACACCAGCCCCCGAGCTGTCGGGCCGGCCCAACGAGTCCCGCTGCTTCTCTTTTCAAAGGACAGAGCTGCTTTGCGCATCCCCAGCCGGCTCTCGGCGCTCGGCGGCCGCAGGTGAATCCACTCCCAACCGCCTCTCGCCGCGGGAAGTCGCCTTGACAAGAGAGGAGAGGGAGACAGCGAGAGGAGCGCTGCGAGCATTAAGGGGCAGGAGTAGCTTCGTGCGCGGATGCAGAAGGGATGTGACCCTCTGGCAGCCTCGGGGTATCACCGGGCGTCCCAAAGCACCTACGGACAGCAGGGAGTTGTGTCTTATGGCTGTCGTAGGACTTGGGGAATGCGTATTCCAGAGGAACCAGCAGGAAGAGGCTAAGCTCGCTCAGCAGCAGAGCCAAGAACGGCATCGCACGCACCTTGGGCAATATCCACGCTTTTTGGCTTTCCCCTTTTCGCTCTGCATGGTGAAGGGACCGAACAAGCACTCCCCACGGCGCAGGGAGGTGCAGGTGCGCGGCTGTGACGCGCCAACCTAACGGCTGCGGAGGGTTTGGGAATGTCCACCGCTCCCTGAAGCGCCCGGGGCGTGTTTCTCTCCCGTCTTTGCCGACAAGGAGAACAAAGGCGAATAAAAGCCAGGCGAGGGGACAGACTGACCGAGGGGATGAAAAACGCTCCCCTCTGCCCGCGCCATTTCCCCTCGTGCTCACGAGTGACTCCCAAATTAAAAAAAAAAAAAAAAAAAAAAAAAAAATCTCCTGGACGACGGCCAAGGAAAGCAAACGCGTGTGCGAATGGAATGTGGCTCCGCACAGCTCTCTGCCCTCGACAGTTGCCCATTTCAGACCCAGGGCTTGCCAGCAGCACTAAATCTCTCCCCGTGACTGCAAACACCAAAGGAACACGCTGATTTATGGCTCCTTTAAGTAAGAGAAGCAGAGTGTAAAACGAGAGTATTTTCTGGATGAAAAATTAAAGCGCTGTTTTTGTGAGTTCCTCATTCTAGCATCATGTGTAATTTACCTTATTGGTTTTAAAGTTCCACTTGAAAGGAGAAGTGACATCAACAGGAGTTAAAGCAACGGGCTGAAAAAAGCCCTGACGCGCTTAACTTCGCATTCTGAGAGACCTAAACCAAGAAGAAATGGAGGAAAAACAAAGCAGAGAATTAACGAACCTAATGATCCTTGGGTTTCTCTTAGTTAAGGCCCTCTGAACTCCTTGCATGCATTAATTAATTATCCCTCGTTACTCCCCAGCCCAGCAGGTGTTATTTATCTCAGAGATGAGTAAACGGAGACACGGAACACGTTAGGACTAGCTCCCGGAGCCACACAGACAGACAGTGGGTAAGTTAAAACAGAAAAAAATGACATCCAGTTGGCTTACCCCCCCAGCCAAAACGCACGTTTGAGTGGAGAACAATTAAAAGTGGCGAAAACACAGAACCAGGAGATGGAAACCAAGCAGAGAATGGCAAAGGCCAGGCCAGAGGATGGGAAACGGGGACGACAGTGACATGAAGAGACCGGTGTGAATGAAGGATCCTTTCCAATAATTAACCCCCGAGCGAGAAGGCCCCCACCAGTCAGTTCTCAACCATCTTAGAACTTGCTCCTTTGGGTTCTTCTCCGCGGGACCGCGGGGCTTTAGCGTTTATTTCTGCTCCGGTTTGCGTTTGGGAGGATGTGAGGGGACCAATCTATCCGAATCCTGCTCTCAATCTTTCTTCCCCCGCCCCAAGTCTCCCACTCTGGGAAATACGGGCTAATTCACTTCATTATTCATGTGGCTGAAATCTCTTTGCAGCCTTTGGAGATAAAGCGGAACCTACCGGTTTGACTGACCGCCCTGAGGACTTTCTTCCCTTGTTTAGCTTTATGCCTGTAATTGTCCTAGCGGCTCCCTGCACTTGCTTCCGTGATCCTGTCCTAATCAAACTACGAGGTACGAGACGCTGTCATAATCCTGTGATAGGAGAAATGAAGGGAACGCTTCCTAGGTCCCTAATTCTTGTTTAATTCTCAGGTTTCCAGAGGTCTCCCTGTTTACACCTTGTGAAAAGACACCGGAGCAACCCAGGCTCCTTCGAGCTTTTAACGTTTCCAGTGACAGAACCGCAACAGCAGCAGCTGGATTTGGAAAGAACAGCTTTTCCCGACGCTCCCGGGGACGTTTTCCCACCCTCTGTATATGGCTTTGCCGTATTTCCAGCCGCTACCACGCAGCCAAGCCAGTCAGATCCACAGCAGCCCTTCCCTTACGCTTCTCAGCTCCAGGAATGGCTGTAATTCCCGCTCCAATTTTATTCCAGCGACCAGCAAGAGCAGGTGGCCCAGGCAGTTAGAAAGGAGAGCTGCAAAACTCCTGTTCCCTCTTAAAGAAGCCTGAGGCCCCTCTGCCTAATTGAGAATTAAATTGATTAATCACGTAGTACTGCAGGTAAATATTCCGGCGAGGCTAAGAGGAAAGCAGGAGAACGCTCCCTGCCTTCTTCTAGTCATTCCCCGGCACATCCACTTGACGGAAAGCAAATCGTTGGTGGTATTTTCACTTTTCACAAAGGGATTTGCCAAATTTGCCAGGGCTACAAGTTGATTTGATCAGGAAGCTTTTCCAAGGGAGCTGGTTAAACTGAGGAAGGCAACAATTCCAGGTAGCGACCGTCACCACAATACTTCCCTCCCCCGGGAAGGTTCCGTCCTTCTCCGCTACGTGCAGTTCTTTTACACTTAATTTACACGCGCAGGGAAAGATGTACGGGGACGTTCTTTATCCCGAATAAAACTCGCAGCTGCCTCACTGACACATTTCTCCAGAAGCGTTTCTCGCCTCCATTAAACACGGCAACGGGGTGGAGCGGCATCTCCCTCTCCCCCCCCCAACCCCTTCTCCATAGGAACGTGTTCATGGAACCCCGCGAGGGTCTGGCTCGCGGATGACAACAGCCGGTGCCTGGCAGCTCAGCAGTTAACGCGTTCGAGCAAGTAATAATAGAGCGGCTCAGGCTCCCGAGAAGGAGGAAGCATAACCGGGCTTAAGAGGGGGCCCAGCGCACCTTAAACATAATGAAAAATGGCTTTTCCGCTGACAGGCTGACATTTCAATACAATGTCAACACCACGTAAAGCACCTTCGCTCCTCTATAACGGCATCCTTAATAAAGCTATTCACGCCACCGACATTTCTGACTTAATGGGGTGCTGCCTGGTATAAATAAAACTCAAAAGACTCACTAAAAATAGATCTTTTTTTTTTTTTTTTTCCCCCCTCTCTCCTCCTTTTCTGGTAGCACTTGCCCCCTCTCCGCGTTCATTTTGAAGCAAAGCTGCCGGCACCTTTTTTCTCCCAACTTTTCTCCCTTTACATTTCAAACGCGCGGCGTGTGATAAAAGGAAACAAAAGAGTTTTCTGCAAGGGTGCACACGTATGTTTTTAGGCACGACTTCAGCATCCTCCTACGTTGCCGTCACTGCCGAAACGCGGGCACCGCTGTGAGACAGCCAACGGCGACGCCGACGGCCAGCTCTGTGATTCGGGCTCTGCTCGAAGCTGGAACAGATCAACCGAAACCTGCCGTCCCGCTCCCCAAAGGAGTTAAAACTCTGCCCAACTGGAAAATGCCAAGCGATGTTTGCCAAGCACCAGAGGCTCAAAGGCGAACGCTTGGACTTAACGCCTGGCTGAAAACACGGGTAAGGATTGATGTGTCCCAGGAAGGGGGTACGAACCCCTGGGAACCAGGTCAAAGCCAAGTTTCCTGGTCGATGCCTCACCCTCTCTTAGAGCTCCAAAAAAAAAACCCCTCGCAAACACAGCAAAGCTGTGCTGCGCTTTCAGAGAAAGACTCTGCCGGTTGCCGTACACAAGTTTCTGCGTGTCATCCGCTCCTTGCATGCTTCTGGAAAACTTTGGTTTATGGCTCCCTGTAACTCTTCTGGAAATTTTTGCTCTATGGTTCCCTGCAACTCTTCTGGAAGACCAAGTTCCCACTCTGGACAGCAGCAAAGCTGTTCCTCTGAAGCTGCGTTTCTACAATTAGGTCCCAAAAACTTATTTCTCCTTCCTCAGACCTGGTCTCGAAAGTCCCAAAGGACTTTCCAAGGTTTAAACTTCTGCTGGGAGAGATTCTCAGCCCCACCGAAGAGACACCACATTAAACAGTGATTCTCCGACGCGGCATCCCGGGGCAGTCCCGGCTCGCAGCGCCCCGAAACTCTCCCTCCACCCAAGTGCTCACACATCTCACGAGCCCCAGGTCTTAATCCCGCTCCTCGTTAGACCATCCACTGTTTCTCATCTCGTTTTAATTTTTGTTTCCACTAGTTACAGCCCAGAAACAACCTCTCCTTAGAGCTGGGCTCTTTGTTCCCCCGTGTAAGAACAACGGAGGTGCCCCCCGACACCCCTGCTCCGGGAAGAGCTCCGTCGCGGTGTCGATGGAGCGTCCGCGGTTTTTTTCGGCCGTCTCTGCCAGCGGGAAGACTCCCTCTGCTGTTCTAAACCAGCAGAAGGCCCCAGGGCTACAACCCCTCCCGGCACCCCCAAAACTGGGAGCCGCACAGGATGTTTTCAAGCGGGTCAAGCGGGGACATTTAAGGTCAAAGAACCGTCCCTGTAGTCGGTCCGGCTCAGAGAGCGGCTTCCGTCATCAGCGGGAAAAGCCAGAACTGGTTTTTGGATCTTGAAACGCGGTTCGTTTTTTTTTTTATTGGGACGAAGGAAAATAAGGTGCTTAATTATCAAAGGAAGTGCTGAAGAATACAGACCGCAGAAAAAGAGGCAAGGGCTGATTTTAGCTTTCGGTTCTTATTCAAGCACATCTGGAGGTTGCTGGTGATCCTTTGGTGTCACTTCACCACAGTTCCGTAATTTATTTACTTATAAAAAGGCAACTCGGCAGACAAAACCCAGCGTTAGCAGCACGCAAGTGCCGACGGATGAGGAACGCTCTGACGTCCTGGTCAGAGTCCCGCTGAAGACAAGCGTAGTGCGACCAGAACCAAGAGAAGCACATCGCAGGGCTGCGCTTCATCTTTCAGAGGGGGGAAAAAAACCAACCCAACCACGCATTGGAACGACAGTCCAGAGTACAGAAAGACTTTTCATTCGCTCCCGAGGATGAATTTTAATTCCAAGGCTCCCCTATGAAAAGAAAAAAACAGCACAAATAAAAGCGTCAGGTGGGCTCTGTGCAGACGCAGCACCCTAGTTATGAGGCGCGGTCGATTACCACATCCGGCGACGGGAGCGCGGCACATTCAGGCAATTTTTACGTGCTTACTAACACGTTATTTACTTTAACGTTGCTCCAGAGATGTACGCAAGACCTTTAGCAGAGCGCTGCAAGCTGACCTACCCCATCAAAACCGTTCTGTGTAACGACGGTACGAAACCGATGACCAAGCTAATTAACACGCCGACAAACAACGTGACTTTATCTCACCAAGGCCGCTTTCATCCCAGAACCTTTTGCCACAGCGTATCGGCTTAGTCCGATACCGAGAAGGACCAACCCACTCGGAGAAATTCGCTGTTGCATTCGCGTCCATAACGGCCACACACACCCCACTCCCAGCCCCTGACAAACCACGCCAATGAATTACCCCACTTTTAGCCTCGATAAACTTCCTGGCTGGGCTCTATGTTTTTCTGAGACAGGAATGGAAGGCGGGTGGGAGAAAAATAGGGGCGCACGTGTATTCTGGGCTGCGCTCTTCCACCCTGAGAAGAAGGACTTGGGGAGTTGACGAGAAGCTGGTCATGAGCCAGCAATGTGCGCTGGCAGCCCAGAAAGCCCCCCGCATCCCCAGCAGGGTGAGGGGGGAGATTCTGCCCCTCTGCTCCACTCTAGAAAGAACCCCCTGCAGCGCTGCCTACAGCGCTGGAGCCATTGGAAAGACACGGAGCTGTCGGAGCGGGGCCACAGGAGGCCCCGGAGATGCTGGGAGGGCTGGAGCCCCTCTGCTGTGGGGCCGGGCTGAGCTGGGGGGGTTCAGCCTGGAGAAGAGAAGGCTCCGGGGAGACCTTGGAGCCCCTTCCAGTCCCTAAAGGGGCTCCGGGAAAGATGAGGAGAGACTCTGGATCAGGGAGGGGAGCCGTGGGATGAGGGGGGACGGTTTTAAACTGAAAAAGGGGAGATTTTTGTTAGATATTAGAAAAAATTCTTAGCTGTGAGGGTGGTGAGCCCCTGGCCCTGGTTGCCCAGAGAAGCTGTGGCTGCCCCATCCCTGGAGGGGTCCAAGGCCAGGTTGGACGGGGCTTGGAGCGACCTGGGCTGGTGGGAGGTGGCCCTGCCCAGGGCAGGGGTGGCCCTGGGTGGCCTTTAAGGCCCCTTCCAACCCAAACCATCCTATGATTCTAAATGAGCAGCTCCCAAGCAAGCACAGTATATAGAGAGTGGCTGTCGAGCTCTGGACCGCAGGCCTCGAGGGAAGAACCCCGCTCTGCATCCCAACAACTCACCTCACGTGGAGAGCTTCACCTGGTCCGCACAGAGCAGGAAGGCGTTGACGTGGTCGCTGCAGTTCATGACGGAGGCTTGGTTCTCCTTCAGGCACTGCTCGAAGGCAGCGAAGGGCTCGGCGCAGTCCTGCCGGATCTGCTGCACGATGGGGCTGCGAGAGAAAACCGGGGGCCCTCAGCTCCCAGGAGCCACACGGCCCAATCCTGACAGCCCCAGGCCCAACCCCGGCCCGGCCCGGCCCGCCCCTCCCGCACTCACTGCGCGGCGGCGCAGCGGGACATGCTGAGGCGCAGGCGGTGACAGTCGCGCTGCCAGGAGGCCGGGCTGGCGGCCACGCACCGGCCATACTCCTCCATCTCGTTACGGCAGTAGCGTGCCGTGATCTCCAGGGCCGCCTGCCTGCGGGGAGACGGTAAAGTTAACGCGGGGGGAAGGCGGCGCGGCCTAGTCCGGCCCGGTCCCCCCGCCGCCCTCTACTCACATGCCGCCGCCGCTCCACTACCGGCTGCTCCCGGCGCCCTGCGCATGCGCCGTCACCGCTGCGCCGCCCTGCGCATGCGCAGCCACCAGAATACCGGTGTGCGCATGCGTAAAGCCGCGTGGGTTGCGAATGCGCATGCGCGGCCACCAGGCTGCTGCTGTGCGCACGCGTCGAGTCCTATGGGCGGTGGCTACGCATGCGCAGTGGCGAGGATGCGCCGCTCGGGCCGCCCACTGCGCAGGCGCTGGGCGCCCACCTCCTCCCCCCCCCCCCCCCCCCCCCCCCCCCGGGAAGCGGAAGTGGGTCGTTGCGGTCTTTCGGAAGATGGCGGCGGGCGGCCCGGAACCGGGTCCCGTGGACGAGCTGGTCTCGTCGGTGACGCTTTACCGCCGGCGGCCGCGGCTCCTCCACGGCACCGTGCTGCCCTTCGTGGCGGGGCTCTACCCGGCCTGGTTGTGGCTGTGGGGACCCCGAGTGTGGGCGGCATGGGGGGAGGCGGAGGCGGCGGCGGTCTCGGAGGAGGAAGGCCCGAGGCCGGGCCCGGGTCCCGCGCCCCCCGAGGCCGCGTTGCTGACGCTCGCCGCCATCGGGGTGGTCCATCTGCTGACGGCGCTCTCGGGGCTGTGGTCGGTGCACGCTCACTGCGCCCTCACCTGCGTCCGGGTGAGTCGCGGGGCTGCCGGTGCGGCGGGGCTGGGTCGCGCTGGAGGATCCTCCGGGGCTGCCCGCCGGCAGCGCGGGGAGGTTCTTGCCGCCCCCCGAGGGCTCTCCTGTCGTGCGGGGGTAGCTGAGGGCGCGGGGGCGTTCGGTCTCCCGGTGGGGGGAGCCGAAGTTTCTTGCGACGTGGCAGAGCCGCATCGGCCATGTAAGAGCCCCGGCGGGCGCGATGAGGGTGAGGGGCGTGAGGAGCCGCTTTGCACGGAAATACTTGTCCTTTTAGCTGGGCTTGGGCAGCGTGGCTGCGTGCTGGTAGTGGGGAAGGAGAGGGCTGGAGCCCCTCTGCTGTGGGGCCGGGCTGGGAGAGTTGTGGGGGTTCAGCCTGGAGAAGAGAAGGCTCCGGGGAGACCTTGGAGCCCCTTCCAGTCCCTAAAGGGGCTCCGGGAAAGCCGGGGAGGGACTCTGGATCAGGGAGGGGAGCCGTGGGACGAGGGGGAATGGGTTTAAGCTGAAAAAGGGGAGATTTAGATGAGATCTGGGGAAAAAATTCTTGGCTGTGAGGGTGGTGAGCCCCTGGCGCAGGTTGCCCAGAGAAGCTGTGGCTGCCCCATCCCTGGAGGGGTTCAAGGGCGGGTTGGACGGGGCTTGGAGTGACCTGTTCCAGTTGAAGATGTCCCCGCTCATGGCAGGGGGTGGCACTGGGGGGGGGGTCTTTAAGCTCCCTTCCAACCCAAACCAGTCTATGATGGCACTGAGAAGTGCCCGTGTTCAGCAGGCCCCAGCCGAAGTGTCGGGGAGCCCAGCAATGTGCCTGCACACAGGCAGCCTGGGATGAGTTGAGAGCTCAGGGAGGCGGCTGACTGCCTTTGCTTGTGTTGATTGTTCTGTCTTTTGACAATGGACCAGCTGGTTGTCGTTTTTGCCATCGCTATTGTAACCGTGTCTTAACTGACGGCTACACATGCATTAACTGCAAGTGAAGTACTGAATATACTTCTTTTGGTGGTAGGGTACAATTTTGGGGATGGAATGTTGTCATCGAAACGTTTTTGATTCTAACGGTGGCTTTGGAAAAGCACCCGGCTGCAAAGGGCTCTTTTCTCTGTGTGACTTAGTGTGAGCCAGCAGGAATTCCTCCTGACTCATTGAAATTCGGGGTCTGTGACGCCGCTTTACGAAGCGTGTCTTGTTTGTGTTTCAGGAGCCTTGTCCTAAGAAAGCCACATTGGCTAAAGTTGTGCCAACCCCAAATAACGGCTCGGTAGAACTGGTGCCACTCCACAGAGACCAGGTAAGGATACGGCTGTCAGCAGCAGAGCCGCCGTTTGTCACGCGCCAGGGAACTGCTCCATCGTGCCCTCAGCCTGCAGTTTATTAACTTTTAACTGAAGTAATTAGGGAAAAATCAGCTGCAGTCAATCAAAAACGGGGATGTCGGAGATCGCGCAGCGTTTCCTGGTGTGTGTACCGCAAGCAGAATGATAGACGTAGGGTGGTTGGGGCTTCCTTCCTTCTTCAGGCCAGATGATGTGTGGAGTGAAGTCTTTGGAGTGCGTTCAGCTGGTTGGTTTTTTCTCCCTCTCTGCAGGGTGAGGATGGGCAGGAAGCCCTTTCCTTTGAATTTCAGAAAATCAAATACTCGTATGAGACAGACGGCAAGAAACAGTTTCTTCCTGTAGCTTTCCCTGTGGAACATCCCCTCTGTTACTACCAGAATGCCCGAGGTTATCAGGAGGACAAAGATATCCGAGCAGCTGAGAAGAAATACGGTACAAACAAGTGAGTTTCCCAGGCGCAGATCTCTCTTTGCCGAAGTTGTCTCAGGAGCAAAGGTGTTGGACCACGGTTCCAGCCCTGCTTTTTAAATTTCAATTGCTCCCAGCACGTGCTTCGAATTCCTTTAAGGACAGAGAGCGGTATCGGACAGAGGGGTTTCCTCCAGGTTGGGCTATAGATGGAAATTAATTGCGTATAACAAATTAACTGAAACTAAGCGATCGAAAACAGAGAGATTGTGGACATTCAGGAGTACAGCCTGGTGTGACACCAGGGGCTGCAGGTGCCTTTTGGGTTGGGTTTTTGCTGAGAATCTGGAACTTTTCGTTTAATAAGGATTCAATTCTTTCCCAGGGCTGAGATGGTGGTGCCGGAGTTCTTGGAACTCTTTAAAGAAAGAGCTACAGCTCCATTCTTCATCTTTCAGGTAAAATGAGCAAAGAAAAAGAGCTGTGAATACTTCTGCCCGCTAAAAAAAAAAATGCAAGAATTCCTTACCGTCCTGGCTTGAGAGCCATAAATCTGCTGGCAGCTTTCTAAAATGGGGCACAGATGCTGTTCTTGCACCGTAATATCGGTTTCACTTTTGGGAACGACCCTGTTTCTCCCTAATGACTTACTGTGATTTTTCTGTTTTTCTGGCTTCCTACAATGCAAGGCGTACCAAGTTAGCTTTAAAAAAAAAAAAAAATCCTAGAAACTGAAGGCTTTTCTTTTCTGAGGGAGATGAGAATAACTTCTGTGCTCTGTTCTCCCCCCAGGTGTTCTGCGTGGGTTTGTGGTGCTTGGATGAATACTGGTATTACAGTGTTTTCACCCTCTCCATGTTGGTTGCGTTTGAAGCTTCTCTGGTCCAGCAGCAAATGAGGAACATGTCGGAGATTCGAAAAATGGGCAACAAGCCCTACATGATCCAGGTAATTGGACCCAGAGAGGATTGTGGATAGAGCTTTTGATGTAGCTGTCTTTTCCTGATCTGCTGTTCCTTTTTTCTCCTCCTCCTCCTCTGACCCTTTCCTGACGCGTGCGGGGCTTCTCAAAGCGCTTTTTGTTTTTTATCGCGCAGGTTTACAGAAACCGCAAGTGGCGCCCCATTTCCAGTGATGAGATTATTCCAGGGGATATCGTTTCCATCGGTAAGGACTTGCGTCGTGGTTGTAAGCAAAAGCTGGTTGCAAATCAGATTCCTTCCAGTGCGTTAAGTTAGGCGGTGAATTGGATTAGGCATAAAAATCTTAACGGTCTTGATCAGGTGCTTTTGAGGACTTTTGATTCGTAGGTGTCGCAATTCAAGGCTTTGAGAGATTAATCCTTGGGCTGGCTCTTAAAGGGGGCTCCGGGAAAGCCGGGGAGGGACTCTGGATCAGGGAGGGGAGCCGTGGGACGAGGGGGAAGGGTTTGAAACTGGAAGAGGGGAGATTTAGATGAGATCTGGGGAAGAAATTCTTGGCTGTGAGGGTGGTGAGCCCCTGGCCCAGGTTGCCCAGAGGAGCTGTGGCTGCCCCATCCCTGGAGGGGTTCAAGGCCAGGTTGGACGGGGCTTTGGGCAACCTGGGCTGGCGGGAGGTGGCCCTGCTCAGGGCAGGGGGTGGCACTGGGGGGGCTTTAAGGTCCCTTCCAACTCTAACCGTTCTGTGATCTCGTGGACTGGCTAGCCGTCCCCAAGAAGGGTAAATACCTCGATAAATCAACCTCAGATTCTTCAGCTGAGGGTTGTGAAGGTGCAGAGTTCCCTTCCACCTGACAATATCTTCCTGGAATGAAAAGGGGAAGGGCAGATCTCCCTTAACCCTCTTTTCCTTTTTAATGTTGCGTTATCCCAGGCTGCGGTGCCGCTCTTTGAAGCCTGAACAGCAATAAGAACTAAGTGACTTCATTTGAAACTTTTCCTGGTCTCAAAAGAGACTTGATAACCTTCAGAGCCTTTTGGTTCTCAGCAATGCTGAGTGGGTGCGTGCTGTGGTAGACGTGGCAGCCGTGAGAGATTGGAAGCTTTGGGAATCTCCTGTATCTCCGCTAAACTGAAGGAGAGCTGTGCCCTGCCGGACAAATCGCCAAATGATGGTCGCTTCTGCCTTTGAGCTTCTTCTCAGTTTTAATTTATGAATTGCAGGCCGATCTCCTCATGAAAACCTAGTGCCGTGTGACGTGCTGCTGTTACGTGGCAGGTGTATCGTAGATGAAGCCATGCTGACGGGAGAGTCCGTGCCGCAGATGAAGGTCTGTGTGAGACGTCTGTCTCTGGCCTGTCCCTTTCTTGCTACCTGGAAAAGTACAAATATTCAAGCCGCTGCGGCGCCGGCGAGTGCCAGTTAGTCTCTTTGGGTGAATGCTGGCCCGAGCAACCTGGTCTGTTTGTTATCGGCTCCCTACCGGTGATGGATGGGCTCTGGGAAATGAGAAACAGAAATGGCTCTTTTGTCTGGCAGCGTCTCCGGCCTCTGGGTCAGAACTCCGTCATGTGGGCATGGCATCGCCCTCCTACGCATTCCCCAGTCCGCATTCCTTTGGCTGGGTAGAGGTGGGAGGAGGAACGAGTGTAAAGCACATCAAACCCCTTAATATTCCTCCTTTTTGTGCCAGTGGGTGGCTTAAAAATGATAAAGTAATGCTTGCAGAGCCTCCCTGGCTGAATTCAGTGTGCCAAGGGTGAACTAGTCTCCCGAAACCAGAATTTCCCCGGAAGCCAGGCTCTAAACCCAGGGCGATCGGGAGCTGAATGGCATGTGAGGGTCTGGGTTCAGCTCGGGCCACCTTTGGCCGAAGTGAGAGCGTGCTGTGGGGTAGGAACAGAAAGGAGCGCTGGCTGGAAGTTTCCTTGTTGATAGCTGTGAATCTGAGAGCTGCGCGTTGTCCTGCAGGAGCCCGTGGAGGATCTCAATCCAGAGCACGTCTTGGACATGCAGACGGACTCCCGCCTGCACATCATATTTGGGGGGACAAAAGTGGTGCAGCACATCCCGCCCCAGAAAGCCAGCACGGGGCTGAAACGTACGTACCCGCGCCGGTTCCCTCCGAGAAGGCACGGCTTATTCCGCAGATTTATTTTAAGGGGCTTTGCTGCAATTTTTGGAGGGTGTCGTTGAGTCGGTCTCTTTGGCCTGGTTGCTAAGAGTTTACTTGGATTATTTATTCCTCTTTGTAAGCAAGAGGAGGGTGTAGCTTCAAGTGTATTCTCTCTGTGATAAGCGTACACAAGATTTAAGCTCAGCTTGCTGTCTTCATTCCCACTCCAGCTGTCGATAATGGCTGCGTGGCGTATGTTCTGAGGACCGGCTTCAACACATCTCAGGTGAGATTTGAACCCGCCTTGTTGGTGATGCCGGTCGTGTCGTTCAGCCGCTTGGCCGTAGGGAAATCCGTACGAAATTACAGCAGGGGGAAAATACAAATGGGGGCCTGAGAATTGCTTGGGTTTGGAAGAGGAATGGATAAGGTCGGTCTTTTCCCTGTGGGTCAAATAAATAGTCGGCTGGTTGATGCGGAAGCCCCACGATGTACGTACTCCAGCTCCTGGTTATCCCTGCTTCTGTAATGATAGTTGTTGGAAAAAGGCGATTGAGGGTGTTTGTAGAGACTAGGGATGTGAAAGTGAGCTTTTTCAATTGAAAATTGGAGCCTGCTTCAAAGAAATCATCGGCTTAACGATGTAGCGACGAGTTTGGGGTTGGTTTGTTTCCTTTTTTTTTTTTTTTTTTTAACAGATTAATTACGGGTGACTCTAGGCTGCTGCCTAGATCGCAGAAGTGGGAATAATTTTCAGGCTCTGGCGCCGAAACGCCCGAGCGTGATTTTAAAATTGGGTTTCGTAGCTATTTTTAAACAAACTGCTGCATGCTGCAGAGGTAGCTTCTTGCACTGAAGGCTGTTCTTCTCAGGGGAAATTGCTACGTA
Organism: Sterna hirundo; assembly: GCA_009819605.1. NCBI lineage: Eukaryota > Metazoa > Chordata > Aves > Charadriiformes > Laridae > Sterna > Sterna hirundo. Next base: position 829,275 of record CM020460.1, on the reverse strand, counting down.
CAATCCTCTTTGGGGTGAAGAGAGTGACAGCCAATAACTTAGAGACCTTCATTTTCATCCTGTTCCTGCTGGTCTTTGCCGTTGCTGCTGCAGCGTACGTCTGGATCGAAGGTGAGGTTTCTTCTTGCCTCTTCCAGGTCTCTACGCAGGACTTGTACCAAAGTTGACGTAATTTCTGAGAGTTACAATAGCTGGGTTGGGCTGCGCCAGTGGTTCAGTGTAGGGGCCCGCACTGCATTCGGGATGCTTTTCTTGCCCTCCCGCAGCCCTTCCTAGGTAGGTGAGCTTCTTTGTGGTACTCACCTTAGCTCTGTGGGGCACCCAGTCCGAGGACGAGGAGGTATCCGTGTCTCCCGTCTCATTCCCTAGGCACCAAGGATCCTAGCAGGAACCGTTACAAGCTCTTCCTGGAGTGTACTTTAATACTGACGTCGGTTGTTCCACCTGAGCTTCCCATCGAGCTCTCTCTGGCCGTCAACACCTCCCTCATCGCCCTGGCCAAGCTCTGTAAGTACCGAGCCTAAACACAGAAACAAAAACGGGACTGTTTTCTCGTGCCTGGAACCTGGGGGGGGGTGTCAGCGAGGAAATGAGTGTGAAATTCCTGTAGTCTCCTCAGTTTCTGCGCGGTGAGAGTATGGGGTTTGGAGCTAGAGTGTGGGAGGGGGTTTAAATCCCGACGAATTTAGGAGTCGTGGGCTTTGAAGTGGGTCCTAAACCAAGCGTAGGAGGGAATGTCTTCATCCAGAAGTCGGCTCGCTCGACAGTCCTGCAGTTCTGCGTTGAGCAGGTTCCTATATATGGAATAATAGGGAGGTCAAGGACTGTTGGACTGCATCGCTTGGTGTCCGTTCCGGTTTCAAACGCCACAGAAATTCCGAATGGGGAGTTGAGGGTTCAGTAACTCCAGCTGAGAACCGCGTTGGTGGCTCCCGTCTAGCGGTAAAAGCCACCGAGCGTCCTGTCCTGGCTTTGCGGTAGCTCGTCTCTCACGGAATTTCCTCTCCTCTCTTCCAGATGTGTACTGTACGGAGCCCTTCCGCATCCCCTTCGCAGGCAAAGTGCAAGTTTGCTGTTTCGACAAAACGGGCACGTTAACCAGCGACCACCTCGTCGTGAGAGGAGTAGCTGGGCTCAGGTCGGTCCCGGGGGATTTTCGGTACGCGATTCGCTGGGCTTTGGGCACCGCGGGAACTCCTCAGGCGCAAGTGAAATCCCACCCCAGTGGAGAAGATAATCGGGGATTCGGAGAGCGAAGGAAGTGGATTGGAGTGGAAGGAGAGGGGGTTGTTGGTCTCTGGCAGCGACTGTGGGCTCAGGATTTGTGAATTTAATTGTCTCGGGGGGGAGTTCTTATGCGGGGTTTTTATGGAACTGAGATCTTCGCTGCGCTTCCACGCGGCAGCATCCTGTTTTCTCATTCCACTGCCGTAACGAACTGTGCCTGAAGGCCAGATTCTGCAGCGGAAAGACGTCAGGGTCCTTTGATTCTACGGTCACTTAAATGCGTTGGTTCAAGCACTCCGCTCCGAGTGTTCTGTTTGAATCCAGTTTGCTTTGGAAGATGGGCGAAAACGATGGGCTTTGGCACCGTTTGCAGTTGAGACGGCGCCAGATTTCCTATGGCTTTGATCTCCCCGTGAGAAGCTCCGCTGTTCACTGTGTTAGAGGAGGAATTTTTTTTTTTATTTTTTTTTTTGCTGGGAAAAAAATCCAGCATTTGTCTGAGATAACGTGAATGGGGTCTGTTAACGTGGGCGGTCTTTTTTTTTTTCCTCTGCTGCAGGGACGGGAAGGAGGTGACACCGGTATCTGACATCCCCGTAGAAACCCACCGAGCCATCGCTACTTGCCACTCGCTGGTGCAGTTGGATGACGGGACGCTGGTGGGAGATCCCTTGGAGAAGGCGATGTTGATGGCTGTGGACTGGACCCTGACCAAAGGTAAATCCTTTGGGATTCTAACTCCTCCCTGGTTGATACGTGACCTCGGTTTACGTATGCTTTGGGGTGGGTTTTTTGGAGGGGGGGATGATGATGATAACGCTGTTTTTGTCAGTTTTGAGCGAGAAATTAGCTAGTCTATGGAGATTTCCTATGCCGCATGCCAGCAAGGAGTGAATTCCAGCTGGTATGATCCCAGAAACTGATTTGGGGCAGTGGAAATCCTTGCACTGCGTGTCTGAGGGACAACAAATAGTAGGAGTTTGTTTGCGGGACTGCAGATGCCCGCGTCCTGCAACTGGCATGCTCGGGTTGGCGTCTTTAATTCCGATTTTGCCGACCCAGTAAAACCGGGGCGGGAGAGCGCAGGTCGCGGTGGTGAGAACTGTGACGGGTGTGGGTTTCGGCATGGGCTGCGGGACGTCTCTCCGGAGGCTTCCTGCTCTGTTTTCTTGGCTTTTGCGTGCACGGATAACTGAAGTAGAAATCTTCCAGAAATATTGTATATGTATCCCACTTTTGTGGTTTTTTTGCTTCTGCGTTTTTACCTGCGATGATAATGTCTGCTGTAAATACACCTTCAAACCTGCTGCATCCGTATGGATGCACATAGGTTTTCTGGTTGGTTTTGTCCCTTAATTCTTGGCACGAGGGAGAATTCCCAGCTCTGTATGCTTTTATCTAAGGAGAGGAAATTTATATGATCTCGGTGACCTATGGGTTCCTTTGGGAATGTTGCTTTTGATACCGAGAAACCTTTCAGGATTTCCTGATCTGTTTGTTTCCAGATGAGAAAGTTTTCCCCAGAAGTATTAAAACTCAGGGACTGAAAATTCACCAGCGCTTTCATTTTGCCAGTGCCCTGAAAAGAATGTCTGTCTTGGCGTCGTACGAGAAGATCGGCTCGACTGATCTCTGTTACATTGCAGCGGTGAAAGGGGCCCCAGAGACGCTGCACAAAATGGTGAGCGCATCTCTAGGAGAGGAAGGGCCTTCCCTAGCACGTGGGCTCGTCCCCCGGGGCCTCTGCTCGTCCCCGTGTTCTGCTTTGAGGAACCCACAACAAATTCCCGGTGGTTTAGACGTTTATTCTACCACCTGATGACCCCTCCCGCGCCGGTGAATGGGAATCGAGGGGGGAAAAAACGAGGAAACCCAAGGGCTGGCATTGTAAACAGATTTAATAGACTAAGACTAGATAGCTAATATTAATTACTCTAAAGAACCTACATTGATCCTGATACCAATGATACTCAGCCCATTCCATCAGGAGGAAGCCGTGCGCTCCCAGCAAATGTGGGACACTGCCAGCCCTGCGGCTTCGGGAGGAAGGGAAGGGCTCAGCCCTCCGGCACTGGGGCGAGGAGTTCTCAGGATGGCAGCCAGCAAGGGAAAGGGAGAGGCAACCCCTCAGCAAACTTTCTGATGTCTATATAAAGTGATGTTCACGGTATAAAATAATCCTGTTGGCAGCTTGGGTCGAGTGCCCGGGTCTCGCTCCTCCTCATCCCTGCACCTGGGGAGCTCAAACAGTGAGATCTTGAACCCCGCATCCCAGAGCTGGCTGTAAACTAAATACTTCCACCAATTCGGGCACCAGAGTCTTCTAAAAGCGCAGTTTTCCCAAGCCTCAGAAGGGAAATTAGTCCCCTGTCGCTCACACCGGGGCACCCTGCCACGCCTGGAACCCAAACGACGCCGGGATTTCATCCTGCACGGCGAACCCGCGCCTGAAAACAAAACTGGGGAGTTTTCAGGCTAATCCCAGTGAGATCTGAATGTCTCCCGGAGCGTATGCGCTCCCGGCCCTCTGGCTTTTGCTGACAGCAGAGGGCCGGATCCGGGGAATCTCCTCTTTTGCCCCTGATGGTGAGGGACCCTCCTAAAGGTGTCTCTTTCCCCTTGTTTGCCGTGAAACGCTGGAACGTGCTGCTGAACTGTGTTTGGAACTGCATTAACCCGATGTTTTTCCCCACGCCTTCTCTAGTTGTCTCAGTGCCCGAGCAACTATCACGCTGTCCACACGGAAATTTCACACGAGGGGGCAAGAGTGCTGGCCCTTGGCTACAAAGAACTGGGCCACCTCACTCACCAGCAGGTACATCTGGCTGCTTAAGCCTTGAAATCGAGCTCCCGTTAAAGGAAACGGAGGCGGTGCGAGCAGGGAAGAGGGCTTGGGACTCTTTCGGGATGCGGTCGCCCAAAGCTGCCGTTAACCGCGTTGTTTTTACGATCGGGATCTTCCGGCAAAATCGCAGCCTCTGCCTTGTGCTCCCGGCTCTGAATTCCTGTGCATCGTTGATCAATTCTTCTGGTTTCTCCGTTCGTAAAGCGGGGTCCGCTCTTCCCTTGTCGCGGTCGAAGAGGTTTAGCGCTGAACTTTTTAGCCGCGAGCCTGGTTTTAGGTGGGGAGGGGGACGCGTAAGTGTTTTCAGGGCCGTCTCCGGAGCTTCGTGCCAAAAAAGCCTTCCTTCTAGAGCAGCCGGACGCGGTGCAGGGTTGCCCTGTGCGTCTCGGAGCACCGGTTCTGTTTCTAGCGATGCTTTGATTGCCAGGAATCACCTTTTGGAAAACGGGATTGCTGCGACAGAGCAGCAGGTAACGCTCTTTGCTGATTCGCTTTGGCAGGTGAGAGAGATGAAGCGTGAAACTTTGGAGTGCGATCTTAGATTTGTTGGATTCATTGTGGTTTCCTGTCCTCTCAAAGCCGATTCCAAATCCGTCATCAGGGAGATCCAAAACGCGTCGCACCACGTAAGCCTCGGCAGCATCCTGGCCTTACTGGTAGCCGCGGTGTTTGGCATGTGGAATTCCGGTCCCGGAAGCCTTTGTGAAGCCGGGGCAAAGGCTTCCTCGTGGGGAAGGCCAAGAGACCTTGTGGATATAATGTTATTTTGGGGTGGGATTTGCCCTGGCCCAGAGAATAAACCTTTCGGCCGGGTGCTGCGCAGAGCTGCATCTCCTAGGGGGAATGTCCCCAGCATCCAAGCTTGGCAGGAGTCTTTTCAGCGTAAAGAAAACTCGCTGGGAAGTGCTCCTTGTCTCCCCCGGAACTGATTTTTGACCCCTCTGGCTTTCCCCTCAGGTAGTGATGATAACGGGAGACAATCCTCTCACTGCCTGCCACGTAGCCCGGGAGCTCCACTTCCTCCAGAGGGAGCACACCCTCATTCTGCAGCCTCCCGCGAACAAAGGTAACCCGTCCTTCCCGGGCAAGAGAAACGGCTCTGCCTTTTGGAGGACAACGGCCACGACCCTCCCGGGGCGTTGTGTCAAAGTCAGCCGCCTGCTCTTAGCGCTGCTGCTGGGTGCTGATAAGGGAAACTACTCGCTTTCCGGCATCCCAGATAACCCTCCGTCCTTTGCCCCTCTCTTCTCTGCCTTGGAGTTAACACTGCAAGCTCCGTCCGTTCTCTGCAGCTCCTAAACTGAGCTGTCTGAGCACCAAAATAACAAAAATAACGCAGCTTGAAGGCTGGGCAGGTTCTGAGCCCATCCAGGGAAGCCAAGAGCCAGGGTCCGCATAAAGACTGTACCTAGATGGAGGTGGGCACGTCACTGTCCTGCAAAGCGGAGGGTCTCGTGTCCGTAATGCCGAGGGGCTGCAAACGCCAGGGGCAGCGTCTGCGGGGCGGCTGGGAGGGTTTCTGACAGCCGGGCACCTCACAGGCACGCTGGCGTCAAGCTCTCGCATCTCTTTCCAGGCTCCGGCTGGCAGTGGCGGTCCGTCGACGGCGCTGTCGTGCTCCCGCTCTTGCCGGCCTCTTTGCGAGAGCTGACGCAGCGATACGACCTGTGCGTCACCGGGGAAGGTCTCTCTCACCTGCAGTCCGTGAACAGGCAGCAGCTGCTGAAACTCATACCGCACATCCAGGTGTTCGCCCGAGTGGTGCCGAAGCAGAAGGTGAGAGGTTTCAGCTGCTGGTAAAACCCAGTTTTCATAGAATCATAGAACCGTAGGGTTGGAAGGGCCCTCTGGAGATCTTCTCCTCCGACCCCCTGCCAGAGCAGGGTCACCCGGAGCAGGGGGCACAGGGACGCCTCCAGGCGGGTTTGGGATGTCTCCGGAGACGGAGACTCCCCCACCTCTCTGGGCAGCCTGTGCCAGGGCTCTGCCGCCCTCACAGCAAAGAAGTTCCTCCTCGTGTTTAGGTGGAACTTCCCATGGGCACGTTTGTGCCCGTCACCCCTTGTCCTGTCCCCGGCCACCACTGAGAAGAGCCTGGCCCCATCCTCCTGACACCCACTCTTTAAGATCCCCCCTCAGCCGTCTTTTTTCCAGACAAAAAGCCCCACATCCCTCAGCCTTTCTCCATCAGAGAGGTGTTCCAGCCCCTCAGCATCGTTTTGGCAGGGTTTTCATCTGGAGCCACGGAGCTGCTGACGCGTGATTCACGTTAAAGCGGTTTTCCGCAAAGCAGCGTCACCTCTCCCGATAGCCAAGCCGGCAGGAAGCAGAGCCGTGCTGTTACCCCAAGGAGTCCTGAGCCCCTTGGCCCGTTCCAGCTCTGCGCTCCTCAAACAGAGCCGGAAGGTGAAGCTTTTGGGAATCTGGGGGTGAGGCCAGCGAGTTCCTGCAGAACAGAAGCCCTTGACCAAGCCCAGAGAGCAGCGTATCGGAGCGCGCAGGCTGCCAACGCTCACTCCACGTTTTGTTTGGGGTTTTTTTGGGGTGTGGGTTTTTTTTTTTTTTTTTTTTTTTGCAGGAGTTTGTAATCACTACTTTGAAGAGCCTGGGCTACGTCACGCTGATGTGTGGGGACGGCACTAACGACGTCGGAGCTCTGAAACACGCCGATGTGGGTGAGTCCGCAGGCAGGGCTCACGCGTGCCCCTGGCTGAGTTCGGTTGGCGTTCCTAAACGCAAACCCCGCGCTGTTTCTCTGGCGTTTTGAGGGCCGGGATCATAGAATCGGTGAATCTTCGTGGTTGGAAAGGACCTTTGAGATCATTGAGTCCAACCGTAGGCGCATAAAAAAACCAAACCGTACAATCTCAGCCACTAGAGCACGCCCTGAAGTGCCACATCCAGACGTTTCTTAAACACCTCCAGGGACGGTGACTCAACCCCCTCCCTGGGCAGGCTGTTCCAGTGCCTGACCACTCGTTCAGTAAAGGAATTCTTCCTAATATCCAATCTAAACCTGCCCTGCCGCACCTTCAGACCATTTCCTCTGGTCCCGTCATTATCCACCTGGGAGAAGAGGCCAACCCCCACCTCCCCACATCCTCCTTCCAGGGAGTTGTAGAGGGCAATGAGGTCTCCCCTCAGCCTCCTCTTCTCCAAGCTAAACATGCCCAGCTCCCTCAGCCTCTCCTCGTGTGACCTGGTCTCCAGAGCCCTCACCAGCCTGGTAGCTCTCCTCTGGACACGCTCCAGCACCTCAATGTCCCTCTTGTACAGCGGGGCCCAGAACCGGACACAGCACTCGAGGTGAGGCCTCACCAGTGCCCAGTACAGAGGCACCATCACTCCCCTGCTCCTGCTGGCCACGCTGTTCCTGATACAAGCCAGAATGCCGTTGGCCTTCTTGGCCACCTGGGCACACTGCTGGCTCATGTCAAGCTGCCCATCCACCAGGTCCTTTTCTGCCGGGCAGTTTTCCAGCCACTCTGCCCCAAGCCTGTAGCGTTGCTTGGGGTTGTTGTGACCGAAATGCGGGACCCGGCACTTGGCCTTATTAAACCTCCCGCAGTTGGCCTTGGCCCATGGATCCAGCCTGTCCAGGATCCATCTGACCAACATCGTTCGGTGGCATAAACTAACAAAAAGAAGAAGGATCTCTGTGCTGGTGGAACACCCGCTGCCTGCGCACCAGCAGGAATTAACTGGAAGAAAGATTCTTTCTCGCTTTATTTTTCCCTAATCTTTACTTCAGCAAGCGAAACATCTCTGAAATCCCTGCGTAACCCGCCCTGACTCCGGCTGTAAATAGCAGTCGGGATTCCTGCTGCGTGGAAACTCTCTGCCGGCGAAGGGATTACAGCTCTTTTTTTTTTTTTTTTTTTTCCTTGCTTTTACTCTCCTACAGGAGTGGCGCTGCTGGCAAACGCTCCCGAGAGGCTGCCCGAGCGGAAGAAGAGAAGCCGAGACGGACCCAGCGACGGGAGACCTGCCCTGCCCTCGGTGGGGAGCGGGGCCGTGAAGCCCACGTCCCGCGGCGCCAAGCACAGAGTCCTGTCCCAAAGAGAGGAGCAGCTGGCCATCCAGAGGGTCGGTAACCGGACGTTGAAAAGCCCGTTAACTTACCCTTGCTCGTTGTTCCTCCCCTGCTGTGCTGCCAATCCCGGGAACGGCGGGAGGTGCTGGGAAAAGACCGGCTTTTCTGCTGCTCGCCCTGAAATAACAGGACCGATTCGGGCAGAGGAGGAGCTGCTTTTCCAGCCGGCCGTGGAGCTAATGCTGCACGCGGGAAGGCTTCTCGGCCTCCCCTGGGCAGGGGGGGGTGTTGCGTGAAAAGGGGGCTAAACGGTTTTGGCAGGAGATAAACACCCCCGGCGTTCCAACACTCCTCACCGAGGCGGGAGGCCGGGGGCGGCTGGGTTTAAATTCCGAGCGATGCCCAATTCGCCACTCTCGGTCCAAGCGCGTTTAACGTGTATTAAACCGTTAACGATTTGGATACGCTGATAGCGGGCTGCGCCTTCACGCTGGTCGTGCTCCTGAACTAACGCGGCCACTCTCCAGTCTTTGGTCGCGTCCAGCGAGAAACCGAAACGACCGGCTACTTAAACAGCGCGGTTTATTTAAACACCGGATATACGGGTTCTTGGGATCGCCGGTGATAAATACACCGTCTGCAGAGCGCGTGCGAATAGAGAGATTGTTAAGTACACAAAACGCGCGACAAAGTTATAAACGGTACGGCCTGGCTGTAAAAGTAGGATAGAGATTCTCTCGAGAAATTTCTAAGTTCCCCGAGAAAGCGCTCGGTATAATCGAAGTCTTACCCAAAGGCGTCCCTATGGGGGGGGGGGGAAGAAAGGCTCATCCCATCGACTGATCCCGGAAATCAGCGATGGAATCCTTCGCGATGGCGTCTTCCCTGGCATCCCCTCTCTCTCGGGCTATTTTTGTACTATTTTTTTTATCTTCAAAGTGGAGGTTGAGTGACTTTAGTCGGACGTACTTTTATTATGATTAAGGTACTCAAGGAGGAGTGTTCGCACCTCGGGGGGGGGCGGGGGGCGGATCGCCTCCGGGATGGAGGGGTGTTTTGGTACATGGTAGCGAGCAAAGTTCGCACAAAGGACGGCGTTTCATCACCATCTGACGAAACGTTGGCTGGGGTAGCGCGTGGGCCGCTTACCTGGTCCGTGGCACCATCTCGTCCCCGTCTCTGCTGTTGGTCACAAGGGAAGGCCACGGAACGAGCGCGTTCCGGTCCGTCCCTCGCGGAGGTTCGCAAACAGCCTCGTGCAGGGGATCGCAGACGGTGCGTTCTCCGCGTGCCGGCGGCGGCGGCTGGGTTCTACCTCAGGAACCTCTTGGTTTTATGACTTTCCTTAACGTGTGAACAACACCGGACTTTTCTATTCTTGGCCAATTGAGTAATTATTCCACGGGGGGGGGGGGGATGTGGGAGAGGACGGTACGAGACCGTCTTTGGTCCATCGTTCTCTTATTCGCCCGCAGGAGCGGATCAGTCAGGTCCTGAAGGATTTGGAAGAGGAGCGTGTCCCGGTGGTGAAGCTGGGGGATGCCAGCATCGCGGCCCCCTTCACCTCCAAGCTCTCCTCCATTCAGTGCAGTAAGTGCCCGCCGGGAGCCGAACAGTTCGTCTGCGTCTCCCCGTGTCCGCGTTCCCCCCCGCCCCCCGCCCCGGAATGGGGGAATGGGCCTCATTCCTCATTCCCGGAATGGGAATGAGCCTAGATCTGAAAGAAGCCCAGACAGAGGGGTTGCGGGGTGGTGAGAAACGCCCCCAAACCTCTGGCTTTGCCAGTTTTTTTTTTGCGCTGAGCAACCCCCGGGGTTGGGGGGGAGGCGGGTGCTTGGATGGGGAGGCGAGGGGTTGCCTTCCCTCCGCATTGGAAAAGGAGAAAACCGAGGGCCCAAAGCCCCCCAACCCGTTTTGTTTCCAAACGCTGCTTCCTCTTGCTCCGTAGTCTGCCACGTGATCAAACAAGGCCGTTGCACGCTCGTGACGACCCTCCAGATGTTCAAGATCCTTGCCCTGAACGCCCTGATCCTTGCTTACAGCCAGAGCGTCCTCTACTTGGAAGGGGTGAAGTTCAGCGATTTTCAGGCCACGCTGCAGGGTCTGCTCTTGGCCGGCTGCTTCCTCTTCATCTCCAGGTCGAAGGTAAGGGGGGGGCCGGCGCCTGGTCGGTGGCAGCCATATCAGGATTACCGACAGAGCATCTCTCTCCCCCCCCCAAAAAAAAGCCATTTATTTTAATACGTTAACAGTCCGCAGCGCCCAAGAGGGTGATTTAGAGTCTAGTTGGAGGTCGGTGATGAGTGGTGTTCCCCCGGGGTCAGTGCCAGGCCCAGTCCCCTTCCATATCGTCATCAATGACCTGGATGAAGGGACAGAGCGTCCCCTCGGCAGGTTTAGAGGTGACACAAAGCTGGGGGGGGGTGGCTGACACCCCAGAAGGCCGTGCCGCCATCCAGAGAGACCTGGCCAGGCTGGAGAGTTGGGCAAAGAGGAACCTGATGGGATTCAACAGGGGCAAGTGCAGGGTGCTGCACCCGGGGAGGAATAACCCCCCGCCCCAGGACAGGGTGGGGGTGACCTGCTGGAGAGCAGCTGGGTGGGAAGAGACCTGGGAGTCCTGGGGGGCACCGGGACGGCCATGAGCCAGCGCCGGGCCCTGGTGGCCAAGGCGGCCAATGGCATCCTGGGGGGCATGAAGAAGAGCGTGGCCAGCGGGTGGAGGGAGGTCATCCTCCCCCTCTGCTCTGCCCTGGGGAGGCCGCAGCTGGAGTTGTGGGTCCAGCTCTGGGCTCCCCGGGTCAAGAGGGAGAGGGAAGTGCTGGAGAGGGGACAGCACAGGGCTACCGAGACGCTGAGGGGCTGGAACACCTCTCTGATGGAGAAAGGCTGAGGGATGTGGGGCTTTTTGTCTGGAAAAAAGACGGCTGAGGGGGGATCTTAAAGGGTGGGTGTCAGGAGGATGGGGCCAGGCTCTTCTCAGTGGTGGCCGGGGACAGGACAAGGGGTGACGGGCACAAACGTGCCCATGGGAAGTTCCACCTAAACACGAGGAGGAACTTCTTGACTTTGCGGGCGGCAGAGCCCTGGCACAGGCTGCCCAGAGAGGTGGGGGAGTCTCCGTCTCCGGAGACATCCCAAACCCGCCTGGAGGCGTCCCTGTGCCCCCTGCTCTGGGTGACCCTGCTCCGGCAGGGGGTCGGAGGAGAAGATCTCCAGAGGGCCCTTCCAACCCTATGGTTCTATGATTTATTTTTTTTTATTATTTTTTTTTTTGTTTCGTTCCCCTGGATTTGGGAGGCTCCTGGGGCCGGCGCTCGCTTAAGGGAGCTTCTTGTGATCGCGGGCGGCTTTGTTCAGGTCAAGAGGACGAGCGGGCGGGAAGATAAAAGGCAGATCAATGGTTCCGCCGAGCCAGGGGCCTGCACCGCTTAACGCCGCGGCTCTCGCGTCCGCCCGAAGGTGGAATCCTTGCAGGATTTTCCTGCGAAGCGCAAACAGACTTCAGTGGGATTCTGCTGGGCAACTGCCTCGAGGTGGTCGAAACCACGCGAGTCCAACCCCCCGCTCGCTTTTCTCTCCCAGCCTTTGAAGACGCTTTCCAAGGAGCGCCCGCTGCCGAACATCTTTAACCTCTACACGGTGCTGACGGTGCTGCTGCAGTTCCTCGTGCATTTCCTCAGCCTGGTTTACCTCTACCGCGGAGCCCAGGCCCGCAGCGAGTCCAAGTGAGTGTCTCTTCTTTCTCCGACGCCCCGATTTTTTTTTTTTTTTTTGCCTCCGCTTGCCCTTTCCGGGAACGCTTTAGCGAGCACGCCGAGCTTCGGGCGTTTGATGTGTTTAGACGCGGGCCAGAAAAAGCGTTTTCGAGTCGCCCGTGGAGCCCGCGCGGCTCCGCACGGCCGGGACGGGTGGGAATCCGGTGTGTGATTCCGTTGCAGTTCCGATGTCCGCTGCCCCCACGGGCAAGGGAATTAGAAATGACACCGATGAGGTGGATTTCTGGAAGGCTTACGAAGGAATTTCTTGAATTTCATTTTGTGAAATACTTGAATTTCATTTTGTGAAAAAGAACAGCAGCTGCGCTCGCGCACGTATCTGGGAACAAACGGCTTTTGCCCAACGCAACTGAAATAAACTGGGGTCGGTGGGGCTACGCGAGGGAAGAGAAATATTCCTGGTGATTCCGAGGCGGGTCGGCTGATCCCCGGGCTTTGTTTCCCTTCAGGCAGGAGGAGTTTGTGGATCTGTACAAGGAGTTTGAGCCCAGCCTGGTGAACAGCACCGTCTACATCATGTCGATGGCGATGCAGATGGCCACCTTCGCTATCAACTACAAGGCAAGTCACGTCTCCGCCCGCCCCAGAGCCGCGATTCTCGAATTGAGGCGCGACGAGACAAACCCATGCCGTTCTTCCAATCGCCGGCTCCCTTTTGTCAGCGCTCGGCAGGGCAGGGGGGGAAAATCTCCCTCTTTTGGACCAAGTTGGAACGAGCCGAGCGTCCCCAGTGGGAATTTCTCCGACTTAACGGCCTCGGCCCCGCTCACGCTTTCTCCCCGCTGTGTTTCAGGGCCATCCTTTTATGGAGAGTCTACGGGAGAACAAACCTTTGCTGTGGAGCATCGTCCTTTCAGGACTTGCCATCGTGGGCCTTCTCACGGGCTCTTCGCCGGAATTCAACGAACAGTTTGGCTTGGTAGAAATCCCTACCGAGGTGAGCCGGCGGCGTTTCGCCGCCCCTGCCGAATTTCACTGGGCGGTTTCCAGGGGGAGAAGAGGAGCTCTAGAGGAATCCGTAAGGATTTCAGCAGAACCTCAGGCAGATAACTCCTCACAGGAGCGCTGCCGACCTCGAGAGCTCTAAGTGAGCGGAGGTGGGAGCAATCCTGCCGAAGCGTTGGGGTGTCGCTACAGCCTGGGGGGTGAAGGGCTGGAGAGCAGCCCCGAGGAGAAGGACTTGGGGGTGTTGGTGGGGGGAAAAGCTCAACAGGAGCCGGCAACGTGCGCTGGTAGCCCAGAAAGCCACCGGCAACCTGGGCTGCATCCCCAACAGGGCGAGGGGGGGGATTCTGCCTCTCTGCGCCGCTGTGGGGAGACCCCCCCCTGCGGCGCTGCCTCCGGCTCTGGAGCCGTTGGGAAGGACACGGAGCTGTGGGAGCGGGGCCGGAGGAGGCCCCGGAGATGCTGGGAGGGCTGGAGCCCCTCTGCTGTGGGGCTGGGCTGAGCTGGGGGGGTTCAGCCTGGAGAAGAGAAGGCTCCGGGGAGACCTCGGAGCCCCTTCCAGTCCCTAAAGGGGCTCCGGGAAAGCCGAGAAGGGACTCTGGATCAGGGAGGGGAGCCGTGGGATGAGGGGGAAGGGTTTTAAACCAAAAAAGGGGAGATTTTGGTTAGATATTAGAAAAAATTCTTGGCTGTGAGGGTGGTGAGCCCCTGGCCCAGGTTGCCCAGAGAAGCTGTGTCTGCCCCATCCCTGGAGGGGTCCAAGGCCAGGTTGGACGGGGCTTTGGGCAACCTGGGCTGGTGGGAGGTGGCCCTGCCCAGGGCAGGGGGTGGCACTGGGGGGGTCTTTAAGGTCCCTTCCCACCCAAACCAGTCTGTGATTCTGTATAGAATTCTTCACGCTGAGGGTGGTGAGATCCCGGCCCAGGTTGCCCGGAGGAACGGGCTGTCCCACCCCTGGGAACGCTCGAGGCCGGGCTGGACGAGGCTCTGTAGTTGAAGGTGTCCCCGCCCATGGCTCCGTGGCCTTGAACGGTCCCTTCCAACCCAAACCGTCCTGCGATCCGATGGATTATTTTTACAGCCTGCGGTGACACAGTTTTACCGTTTAGCAATTTTTTTACATCGTGCTGCGACAGGCGGAAGCCAGAGCGGCCGAGGTGAGGGACTAAAGGCCTCGTCTTTTCTTTTCCCAGTTCAAGATGGTGATCACCCAAGTGTTGCTGGCTGATTTCTTCCTCGCCTTGTCGGTGGACCGAATCCTTCAGTTCCTGCTGGGGAGCGCAAAACTTAAAGTGCCTTCTTGAAAGGGCTTCCGAGGTCCTCGTTCCCCCCCCTCCCCGCCCCCAGCAGCCGCTCCGCCACGGCTGGCGCCCAGGGCCGCCTTTTTCGCCATCGTGAGAATCAACCTAAATTCTTCTGACTTCGAATAACTCTTTGAGCCTGTCGAGACGCGGGCGCGGGGGAAATTTTCTTCCAAATCATGTGGAAAACCACCTCTTGTGAATCGAAACCTGACTTTTTAAATGTTTCCGGGACGTTCTCACCAACTTTCGGGAGTTTTGTACCGCCCCTAAGGTTTAAGGAAACGTTTACAGAATTTGGTAACTAAAATGAGAATCGCTGTATTTTGAAAGGTGTTTTTTTTTTTTGGAACTTCCTTTCGTGGGGCTGGACGCTTTGTGGTGGTTCTAGTAGACAATGAGGTTAAAACGGCGACAAAAACGGGTTAAAACGGCGACAAAAACGGGTTAAAACGGCGAGGCCGAGGGCTGTAGGAGTTTTTACGCGACACAAACGCTACAACCGCCCTCGGTAACGTCCGGAATAAAGAGTTGTAGCGTTGACGGAGATCAACCAACTGCCACCAACTTCTCTACGTCGTGCTGAGCCCAAAGTTTGTCTTTCCAAACCGGGTACAAAAATATTTTTTTGGCAGGTGAGAAGAGCAAAGAAAGACCTTTATTTTTTTTTTTTTTTTTCTTTCTCCCGAAGCGATTCCTTGGAAGGGGGAAGCGATTGCGTTTCTTCAGTTCCCCCGAAATTTCGTCCCGCAAGAGAGAGAGAGGAGCGAGGCCCGACCGGGTCTTTGGCATCCCGGAGGCGGATCCCGGTGCTAACAAACGCCGGGCGGGAGCCTGGCGGCCGCCGTTCTTTCCACGACGAAAGCGTAATTGTACTGAAAAGGGAAAAATTAAATCCATCAGGACGAGACGCCGGTAGGCGAGAAATTCAGAATACGAGCCGAGGTGCGCGACCAAAGCAGCCCGTTTTACCTCTTTCTCGATATCGGCAAGCGATTTAACGGTCAGGTCTGCGAGAAGAGCCTAAAAATAAAAAGAGAAAATATTTCTGATTAAGACTAGTTTTGAGGTAGGACCGAAAAAAAGAAAAAAAAACCAAGAGCTTCAAGGAAAACTCACGTTGCTGCTGGAACTGAGCTTGCTCTCGAACTTGGGGTGCAGCGTGAAGGGGACCCCGTCCATCGCTGGGAAGGGAAACGGGAGACGCTTTAGGGACATCAACGGAGCTGCTCCGAACCACCCCCCCCACCTCCAATTAGCGATTTGGGGAAGGGGCCACTTGAGCGCCCGGAGAAGAGTTTGAGCGAAGGCGTCAAGAGCCGGCTCCATCCAAGCAAGGAACGATTTTTCAGGAAGTTTTAAGAATCAAAACTTCGGCTCCGTTCCGCTCTTGAAAGGCAACGAAGCGCCCGCGAGCCGACGACCGGCCTGGATTTTAATTTTAAAAATACCCCTTAAATCCCAAAACGCTTCGTTTTAAAAGGCAGCTTCCCCGGTTGCTTCCTTCCCCGGGAGGAAAAGCGTTACCCGAGAGGCCGTAGATGTTGGAGGCGTCGTAAAGGGCTTCGTGCTGAGCCGCGCGTCTGACGCTGCAGCGAGCCGGGGGCAACCTGTAGCCGGGGAGAGTAATTAATATCCGAGGAGAGTAATTAATATCCAGGAGATACAGCCGCTAACGAGCCTCCCCCCCCACCAAGGGAATGGAAACCACGAGGTGGTACCAGCAGGCCGCGGGATTTTTATTCCCAGTTCCGGACTGGGTTGTGGAGGGGGGGGAGGTAAGAGAATAATTAGCTAAATGAGCGCTGACGTACTTTGGCTCCGAGTCGGAGGACTGGAGCGAGAGCTGCCTCAGGCCGGCGCTGAGGCCGCGGCGCTTGGGGACGGGCGGGGGGCTGCCTTTCAAAACCGGCCCTTTTTTACACCAGATGGCAAAATTACCCATTTCCCTGGGGAAAAAACAAACAAAAAACAAAAAACTTGAGGTTTTTGCCCCGAAAGGTGGGAGCGTGGGGGGGGGACGGGGCGCAGGCAGGGCCCCCCCTACCCGATTTTCATGTACTGGGGGAGCGCTTTGCTCTTGGCGCTCAGCTGGACGTCCACCACCGCCGTCTCGGCGGCGTCCACCGGCGTCAGCTTCACGTACAGCCGTTTTTTCCGGGAGATGCCGGTTCCTGCGGGGGGGGGGGTGGAAAGGAGCCGGGACAGGACCGGGGGGGAGGTGGCCCCGCTGCCCCCCCGGGGTTGGGGGGTGGGTGGGTGGGTGTGTGTCCTCCCGGTACTTACGAGGTTCCGGGAACTCGGGGGCGCGGGTGTAGCCCGGGGGTTGCGGGCTCCGGTCGCTCAGCACCACGACGTCGGTCACCACCGGTCCCGCAGCCGCCTGGACGGGACGGAGCTCGGTACCCGACCGGGCGTAGAACCTCCGGTGTCCCCACCCGGGACTGGCACCCCCATCCCCGGTGTCCCGCCTTCCCCCTCCCGGGGCTGACACCCGTCTCCAGTGTCAGGCTCCGGAGCTGACCCCCCCACCCCCGGTCCCGGTGTGTCACCCCCAGAACTGGTACCCCCGGTCCCGCTCTGTGTGTGTGTGTCCCCGGGGCTGGCACCCCCGGTCCCGGTGTCCCCGCCTCGGGGCTGGCAGCCCCAGCCCCAACCGGTCCCGGTTCTCCCCCCCCCCCCCGCCCCAGCCCGCACCTGGCCTCCGCCGGTGCTCACGCAGAGGTACCCGCCGCTCTTGTGCCCGAAGCCCTTGCCCAGGTTGGCCGCCGCGCCCTCCACGGTAACGGTGATCTGCGGGCACAGGGAGCGTCAGCCCCCGGCCGGACCGGGCGGCGGTGCCTTCCCCCCCGCGCCCCGCCGCCCCCTCCCTCCCCTACCGCCGTCCAGCCAGCGGGGGCCGCCTCGGGCGCGGCGGCCCAGGCCACGCCGGTGAGCGGGGTCTCCGCCGCCGCCATGGCCGCCGCTTACGCCCCGGGTGCGGCGGAGCTCCGCCCCTCTCCCCGCTGCTGGGCAACCATTGGGCTCGTGCGGGCTACCGCTGCGGCGATTGGCTGGCGCGCTCTGAGCGGCGTGCGCGGCGGCCAATAAGCCGTGACAGACCCGCCCCTCAAGACGCCTTCGAACGCGGAAGCGCTCCCGGCGCTGGTCACCGGGATGGTACCGAGCCCCCATTAGGTGGCGCAGACTGCGGCAGCGACGATTGGCTGTCGCGCTCTGAGCGACGTGCGCGGCAGCCAATAAACGGCAACGGACCGCCCAGGGCGCCTTCAAACGCGGAAGTGCGGGTGTAGCGGGCACCGGGGGGCACCGGGCTCCCAGCGTCTTTATTGAGAGCGGCCCCGAGCGCTGCCCCGGCCCCCGCCCCGCTCAACCCTCCGCCGGCGCCGTCTTCCTGGGCAGCGGAGCGATCAGCTTGCGCACGGGGGAGTTTTCCAGCCGCTGGAAGGTCCTGGTGGCTGGAACGGGGGAAAAAAAAAAACCAAAAACCACCGTTAACCCCCATTAACGACCCTCCCGGAGGCTTCCACCCCCTTCCCGGAGGGCTCCCGCTCACCGAGCTGCTCCGACAGGCGCCGCAGGTACTGCCGGCTGTCCTCGCTGAAGGCCTGCAGCAGCTTCACCGCTTGCTGGAGCTCATCGAGCTGCAAAACCCAAAGGATGGCCAAAAAAAAAGAATGAAAAAAAAAAACAAATCACGTAAATCCGTCGCGGGAATAGAGCATTTCCACCCCCCCGGGGAGCAGCTCACCACCAGCTCCATGGAGCTCAGCACCTCCCCCTGCGCGTCCAGGATCTGCCGGTAGTCGGGTTTGGTGCGGAGGACGTGGGCCTGGGAGGTGGGGAGGTGACGGAGGGGCTCTGCCCGGCCGCCGGCGCGCCTGCACCCCTCCAGCTGCCTGAAACCAAAGCCCCGGAATCAGGGAAGGAGGGGGGGGGACACACATGGAGAACAGCTCATCCAACCCCCCCAAAAACAGCGGCACCCCCAGCAGGGTGCACAGGAATGCCTCCGGGAGGGTCTGGAATATCTCTGGGCAGCCGGTTCCAGGGTTCCGGTACCCTCAAAGTCAATTTTTCCTTTTTTCCCCACATTCCAGTTTGTGCCCGTTGCCCCTTGTCCCATCACTGGCCACCACTGGAAGGAGCCCGGCCCCATCCTCTTGCCACCGGCCCTACAGATAGCGTGTCACCCACTCCTCCCAGCTCGGTGTCACCCCCAGACCCGCCGTCCCCTCGCCCAGGTCACTGTCGAACGAGACCGGACCCAGCCGGGACTCCTGGGGACCACCACTAGCCACGGGCCTCCAAGCAGACCCCGCACCGCCGATCCCAACCCTCAGAGCTCTGCCATGGGGCCAGTTCTCCATCCGCGTCACCGTCCTCGGCTAACCCGCGCTTCCCGAGTCACCGGTTTTCTTTCCCAAGGCCAAACGCAGGGGTGAGACGGGGGGGAACCATCCCCACCTGGACATTTCCTCGGCGCTCTCCTGGTAGCGCAGTAGGAGCTGATCCCAGGACTGACACTCGGCCGTGAAGCTGCGGAGCGAGAAGAGAGAGCAGGGCTGTACCCGGATCTTCCCTCGGGAAAGCTCAACCGCAGTGCAAGGTGCGTTGGAAAAAACAGCTAAATACACCCAAAATACCCTCTCGAAGAGGAGTCCAAAGCCATAGCGGTGTCAGAATCGATCTTACCTGGCAATGCACTCCTTAACTTGGGCCACTGACTCATCCAAAGCCGAGTCCAGTAAAATCCTAAAGCGCAGATACAACATCAGCAGGATACAGGGAGACCGACGCGTTCCACACGCGTACGGCAGAGGGCTCTGGTGCCCGTTGGGGGCTTAGGCAGCGTAAATGCTTCCAATTGCAGAATATAAAAGAGAAAATTCTCCTCGATCTCCTCAACAGAGATAACACCCCTCCGAGTATTCGCTGTGCTGGTGGTCCGGGGACATCGGCCCCAAAAACCCTCGTAGCCACAGGCAAGGGGGTCACTCTGTACCTTCAGAGGACCGGGAGGCCATAAAGCAAACCCAGAAAAACAGAATCGTTGAATGAGAGAATGGTTTGGGTGGGAAGGGACCTTAAAGACCCCCCCCAGTGCCACCCCCTGCCCTGGGCAGGGCCACCTCCCGCCAGCCCAGGTTGCCCAAAGCCCCGTCCAACCTGGCCTTGAACCCCTCTCCAGGGATGGGGCAGCCACAGCTTCTCTGGGCAACCTGGGCCAGGGGCTCACCACCCTCACAGCCAAGAATTTCTTCCCCAGATCTCATCTAAATCTCCCCTCTTCCAGTTTAAGACCATTCCCCCTCATCCCATGGCTCCCCTCCCTGATCCAGAGTCCCTCCCCGGCTTTCCCGGAGCCCCTTTAGGGACTGGAAGGGGCTCCAAGGTCTCCCCGGAGCCTTCTCTTCTCCAGGCTGAACAGCCCAGCTATATATGATCCCTGAAATACATAATTCTTATTATCCATGTGCATATACCTGTGATTTTTATATGTATTTATTCATTTAACACACAAAATCTTACTTGCTCTGCCTTTGGTTTATGAACCGCCCCCCTTTCCGGATCCTGCGTGTGTACCAAGGGATTATATGGTGGTTTCTTTCCCATTTTAAAAGTTTCACCTCCCTAAAATCGGCTGCCGTAACTGCACTTTCCTCGCTGGGTCTCTCGGAGTTGTGGGGATGAGGGAAGGCAGCTCATTAAGACGTTTAATTTTAGGAAGGTTTATGCTGGCAGGGTGAGGTCCTCGTAGGTGGCAACAGGCACATTTTGTGTTGAGGCTTCTCCTCCTTCTCCCCCCTCTGCCCCACAAAACGACACGAACGCGCCGCTT
Organism: Sterna hirundo; assembly: GCA_009819605.1. Taxonomy (NCBI): domain Eukaryota; kingdom Metazoa; phylum Chordata; class Aves; order Charadriiformes; family Laridae; genus Sterna; species Sterna hirundo. The sequence goes on along the minus strand of CM020460.1, from coordinate 809,303 downwards.
ACGCTCCACAGGGGATGAGTTCGGCGAGTCCTTACCCTTTAGGGTCTTCTACGCAGCTCTTCAGCGTTCCGTCTCGCTTCAGCTTCTGCATGTATCGCTTCAGGTCTTTGGAAACCGAGTCCACTGAGATGGAGACAAAATAAAACAGGATAAAACAACGCTCGTACCCACCACTGCCTACAAACCCTGAGAAACGAAGCTGTTCCCTAATCAGCAGGTAACGTTCCCGTTCCTCGTCAGACGGCATTTGAGTCGTTATCATTTACAGTGTTTCTGAAGGAATGACTCGCGTCTGCGACTACAGTTGACTTCAGCGCGTCCGTTTGTCTTCCAGAAGCTGTGGTCACACACAGCATCTCAAAAACGCACTTTACGCATTTTTAGCTGCACCCACCCCTTCTGCTGGGTTTCAACGCCCAAAAGAAAATTCCAAAGGGCCGGTGTTTTTAAGTTCAGGATTGCCCTTGCTGACACATACACCCCCACCTTACCGTTCGCTTTGAAAGCCTCGGGGCTAAAGCCATCAGTTTGCTTCAAGATGTGTTCGAATTTCTGTGCAGAAAACTAAGGGAAGACGGAAAAGAAGGTCTTAGCGCCCTTTCCCGGGATGACAGAGGTTGTGGGAGGACTCGTTACTGAAGGAGAAAGGAGTTCCCTCCTCCCCCAGCCCGTATTTCACAACTGAGTTAAACAAATCAGAACATACGATTAATGGCAGAGAAAGGCAGGAGAAAAATAATTCACTTTTTAAATGAGAGGATCTTACCTGGAAACTGGACAGCAGCAGCACGGAAAGCCGGTCCACCTCTGGCAGATCCAGGCTAATTGATTTGCTTAATTCTGAAAAATCAGAACAAAATCGGTTAAGGAACAGTTAAATTCACACCAAGGTACAAACAGCTGGAACGTCCCCGAAAGACGCTAAAAGCTGCCGTTGTACAGGAGTGCAGTTTGCAGGATACGGAAGGAGCAGGGAAAAGGAGGAGAAACGGAGTTCCTAACACGGAAAAGTCACGCTTCAGGCTCAAGCATGGAATGAAAAGGCAGAGACTGCAAAGCACTGATCTACAGAAGCCGTTAATGCAGCACCCCCTTTCATCTTCAAGTACCCGGACCTCCGAGAGGGCGGCCAACACGGACACGGGTGGCTACCAGTCAGGAATAACGCAATTACACCATCATCACCCTAAAGGTCGTGCCACGGAATTGAATTTCAGTTCGCTACGGGCTGCCCTGCAAGTTTCTTGAGAGAGCTCGGTAAAGGGAGCGGAGCACGTACCGGTGACGTCTTGGTGAACAGGAGGCAGAGATTTTCGGCGTTTCGTCCCCTTCAGGCTCGAGCGACACCAAGAGCGCCGCTTGGCTCGAGGAGTGGTGCTGAGCCCTCTCGGGGACAAGTTAAAAGAACTCAAGGCATGGTCTTTCCTGGGACTGCTTCTCCAGGGGGACACCTGCTTGGGGCTGGGTCCGACGGGGCTCTTCTCAAGGCTGGGACTTTCCTGGGACCTTTTCCTCACAGACACTCTGGTCGTCTCATGGGAACTAACGTTCTTCTTGCTAACGGCAGTTACGTCAGGTGGCGTTAGGAATTGCTCAGGATCTGTTTTCTTCTCTCCAGGATCAGATTCTGAGAAAAACAGACATAAACAATACGTTATCAGCGTTAAAAAGCGAGGAAAGGCTCTTTCCCAGGGAGTCAAAAGCACTGAACCTTTTCTTTGTGCTTTGCTTTCTACCTGTCCTGATCTGAGCAACCCAGGATTAACTTCTCTTCCAGTAATTTTACTTTTCAGTGAGGTCTCCTTTAATGCTTGGGGAAACTGCACTTTTAGAAGGCTCCAGTATCTGAATTTGTGAAAACATTTACTTTATAAGCCAGCTCTGGGATGTGGGTTTCAAGGTCTCGGTGTCTTCGAGCTCACAAAGTGCAGGGATGAGGAACGAGACCCGGGCACTCGACCCAAGCTGCCAACAGGATTATTTCATACCATGAACGTCACATTCAATATAAATTAGAAAGTTTACTGAGGAGGTCTCTGTCTCTCCCTTGACGGCCTCCTCCTGATAGAATGGGCTGAGTGTAATCCTCCTATATTTTATATTGGTATTGGGATCAATATTGGCTCTTTAGTATTATTAATGTTAATTATTTAGGCTTATTCTATTAAATCTCTTTACCTTTCAACCCTTGGGGTTTCCCTGTTTTTCCCCTATTCCCCTTTGCAGGTGTGTGTGGGGGGTAACTGGGTAATAGAATAACTGTCTAAATGACAACAAATTGTTGTGTGTTCTTCAAACCCTAATGCTACCCCGGAGCAGCAGCAGCGCCAAGGGGGGGGCGATGGCTGGATCACCGCGTCACAGCCCCCCAGGCCTGCCGGTGCCTCCGGTTCTCCCTTCCAGCACCCAGAGCCTTCTCCTGGGCCGGTGCCCACCAGGAAAGAGGGTGACGCTCGGCACCGCCCTGCCCTCCCCGCCGCCCCCCTTCAAGTAATAGAATGCTCGAGGTTGGAAGGGACCTTTCAGATCATCCAAGTGTTAACCCAGCACTGCCAAAGCCACCGCTAACCCATGTCCCTCAGCACCACGTCTGCCCGGCTTTTAAATCTCTCCAGGGATGGCAATCCCACCAATTCCCTTGGCAGCCTGTCCCAACGCCTGACAACCCTTTCTGTGAAGGAATTTCCCCAAATGTCCATCCTAAACCTCCCCCGGCACAACTCGAGGCCGTTTCCTCTCATCCCATCGCTTGGGAGAAGAGACCGATCCCCCCCCTTCGCCACAACCTCCTTTCGGGGGGGGTAGAGAGCGCCGGGGTCTCCCCTCGGCCTCCTTTTCTCCAGGCTGGACACCCCCAGCTCCCCCAGAACTTCTCCAGCCCCTTCTCCTTCCTCTCCAGCCCCCTCACCAGCTTCACTGTCCTCCTCTGGACTCGCTCCAGCCCCTCCATGTCTTTCTTGTCCTGAGGGGCCCAAAACCGAACACCGCACTCGAGGCACCGCCTTCACCAGTGCCCAGTACAGGGGGACTCCCACTGCCCCAGTCCTGCTGGCCACACTACTGCTGATACAGGCCAGGCTGGTGGCCTTCTTGGCCACCTGGGCACACGGCTGGCTCGTATTCAGCCGGCTGCCGACCGACAGCTTACCTGATACCGCACCTTCGGCCGCCGGGCTGGCTGCGCCGGGGGAACGCTGAGGTGGGGGGAAAAAAGGGTTAGGAGCCCGGCAGCGCGGCCTCCCCGCGGCCCCTTCAGCCGGGCCTCCCCCTTTTCCCCAGCGCTCACCTCCTCCGACGGCCGCGCTGAGGCGGCGGCGGCGATCGGGGGCTCCGCCATGGCGGCTGCGGCGGGCGGGCGGGCGCGCGCGGCGGCCGTTGGGCGCGGGGCACGGCGGGAAAGCGGCGCCCTCAGCCGGGCGCGTGCGCAGAGGCCGCCTCGCGCCACCTCCCCCCCCCCCCCCCCCCCCGCCCCCTTCCCGCCCTCCCCTGAGGTGAGGAAAACTGAGAGGAAAAGGGAAAAAAAAAAAAAAAAAAAAGGCTTTGGATGTTTATTATCTTTGATAAAATCTCAACTGAAAAGGGGGCGGACTCCGTGTTAACAGCGGCAGAAATGCACAAAAACCTTATCATGATCCATGGGGATGGCAGGTAGGGGTTGGTGGGTTTTGTTTGTTTGTTTTTCTTCTTTCACTAGACATTAAATTAGAATTACGTGGAATGACACAGGATGGAAGGTCCTACCCGAGAGCAAAGTCCAGTGAGAGTTTTGGTAAAGCGACGTTCTGATTAATTAGCTCAGAATGAATTCTAGTTAAGAAAAGCTTATTTTCCTATACAAAATTACAATACAGAGAACGCATACAATTACAATACAGGGGGTTTAACTGTTAGTAGCTATCACCTAGAACAGAAGTTTCATAGTAAAAAACTTTTATGGAAATTAAAATAAGTCAATTTTCGTTAAGCTGTAAAACTCGAGACGAACGCCCAGTTCTAGAAGAGAACGCTTTCCGACTCTTCACCATAAAATCCGTATTTTAAAAAAAATGAATTTGGTTAGGAAGAATGAAGCAAGTTCTTTTTAAAACAATTTCACATCCCAATGGGCATAAGTAAAAAGAACTCGACTGCGTGAGGCTGAGAGGTAGAGAGGTATCATTGTAATCACAATCTTCTATTGGTTCCAGGGGGGTTTCTGAGGTAATTAGCTGTGTGTCAAGTTGTATCAACAATAGTATTGGCAAAAGAGCAACATTGACAAATTACACTAATGACCTCTTTCCTCTCATCAATAGGTCCTAAAAACTTAATTAGACGCATCCGAATTAACACTTCCAGGGTCTCCAGCAGGTGAAGTGATTGATGAAGGGGTGGCAGCATCCTGCCAGCTGCCATTAGCCTGCAGGGAGAATAAATAGATCTGTTTCATTAAATCCTGAAGAAACTACTTGCAGACAACAAAATATGCCTTTAGATGTTTCCACCTTACGAGCAACAGGAAAGGAAATAAGTACGTATGGGCTCTGGCAAAGCTCTGTCCGCAAATATCCCACAAAATCTCCCCCCCACCAGCACAATTTCATGGTGTTACTCTTATTCCTTGCGCCATCTCTTATGGCAAGAATTAACGGAAGCGCGCAAATTTTCTGGCGAGCAAAGCCGAAATTTTAAATCAAGTCTCCAGGAGGGAAAGGCTGGTGTGTTAAACGACATCTTTCCCAGTTTTTTTCCTATCCCCACAGCAGAAATGGTCAAGGGAATGAAAAAAAAAAAAAAAAAAATAAAAATCAACATTTATTCACAGATCATTAACCAATCTCGGGCAGAATCTGTGTTTCTAGTAAGTAATACCTCAGTACATCTTACATCTATGCGCTGCGTCGTATACAAAGGATTCCCCACAATCGTGTCATATCTTCCCGTCTGGTGTATGACGTGGTGTAAGGAATCCATCTGGAACAAGATGCCACAGAGTGAGAACGGTAACGATAAAAAGTTAAAGAAATGCAGCGGCACGTGGCACGGACCTACTGGGCCAAAAAGTCTTTAAACAAGGGGCAGGTTTTCTCGCAGGAAGACAGATTTTCTTTGCGGTTCTTGCTATTAACCGAGCTTCACCTAGCTAGTTAATTATCGAGCAAAATTAGAGCCTATCACCTACAGCTTTTAGGACAGAGAAAATGATTTTACGCAGTTCAGACCGGTTTAGAAATTCAGCAGAAAGCTTAAAATGAGTTTGACAATACCGTTAACCAGAAACCCTAAGCAAAGCTCTAATTAAATGGATCACGACTGACTCTAACATGAGAAAATACTGTTTCATTAATGTACATTTAAAGGGACAGAAGAACAGCAGTAGGTTAATTTAGGTATCAGTTAATTCTGTAAGAGAAAATTCCAGTTCCAAGAGAAAATACATATTTGAGCAGGTTCGTTTCTTGACTTTTATTGGAGAAATTTGATGCTAGTCACTTCTTGCATCCTAGCCCGTGGTGTCCAGAGCCAGAAAAATCCTTCCCTATCTGGTGTCGAGAGAATCTACTTTAAAAAAAATAAACCAAGATTGTTCTAAGCCAACCCCGCTGTTCCAAGCGGGGTCAATTAGAGCAGGTTGGGTTTTGACTATCTCTAAGGACAGAGACTCCACGGCCTCCCTGGGCAGCCTGTTCATACCGGATAAAGGAGAGAAATGGGATTTTAACATTTATCTCACTGCTAAAAGTACGTTTGGGGTTTTTCTTATTTTTTCTTCTTACTGACCTGTGACTGCACATTGGCTCCCACTGGGGAGCTCTGGTAGGAAGTCAATGACTGCAAGTTTATAAACGAATCTCCGGAATTTGTCATCTTAAAAGAGCCAGAGGAAGCTGAAAAAAGAAAAGATAGCGTGTTTTAATAACAAATAAAACCCACCAAAAATGGTTCTTCAACAAGTATTATTTAAGTTCGAGAGAAAAAGAAAACCCACGGCCATTTCGAACACCGTTAGTCTGTGGTACTAATTATCACAAGAAATAATTGGCGCCTTTCAAGCAGACAGACTCTTCCCCCGCGCTCTCTCTCACCTGAATTTGGTGTAGATGGAGAATTTGCCTGGTTGCCTTGAGCCACGACATTAGTTGCATCCACTGCTGTTTTCGCAGCGTAAATATTGGCTTCTTCTTGGAACTTCCCCATGTTTTTTTTGTATCGAATTCTTTTGTTACCAAACCAGTTGGAAACCTGGAGACATATATCGCCGTTAGCATTTGGTCAAATTATTATATTTTCCACTATATTCAGAAGTTACCAGCAAAGGAGGTGTTTTAAACTTGGCTTCAAGCAGAAAATACCTATTACTAAACCCTTCAGAATAACCTAAATCCTATTTAAAGTACCAGTAACTGAAGCCTCTTGCTAACTAGGGGGCAAAAAAATACACCGAGGAAAAAAAAGTCATTTAATTCCAGGTAAAACACTTCATACCTGTGAAACTGTGATGCCACCTTTCTTTGCTAGCTCTTCTTTGGCCTCTTCACTGGGGTAAGGATTACTCAGATGCGAATAAAAATATTCATTCAGTACTTCCGTTGCCTGTTTGCTGAAGTTACGTCGTTTACGCCTAGAAAAATATCAGTTATTCCTATTTAAATGGCGTTATGGAGTAGACTGACTAGAGTACACTTGGCTTTTTTTTTTCCTCTTAAATACATTTGGTTTGAAGAAGAACGTAAGAATTGAGTGGAATTAAATAGACGCTGGTGTCAAAGCGGGCGTAACAGCTGGGAAATTCTTAATATTTCAAGTAAATCGACGCTGGGAATGAGGGACTTGAGATTTCTTACGCAACCGTTGGCATCGAGCAACACAAGAAGTTTGGGCTTAAGTGTCGGTTATCGCTAGATTTGCGTTTTCTCCTACCTTGCGTCAAGGAAGCGCGAGCGCAGGATCATCACTGCCTCGCACGTGCTCTGCTTCAGCTGCATCTGGATGGTGCTGAATTTGCCGTGGATGATGTTCACCATCCGCTCGATTTCTTTTGGCGAAATCGGCCTTGTTCGGCTCTGCTCCCTAAGCAGGTTCATAACGTGGGTGGTGAACTCGCTGCAGGCCTGGAAAGACACACATTTGTATCGACAAACAATAAAATACCCTAGAATTCGCTTCCCCAACAAGAATATATATTTAAAGAAAAAAAAAAACACCAAAAAACTTTAGAGGAGTTTCCGTGTTTCAGCTTTACTCTGTTTACCCTTAAAAAACGGCAACAAAGATAAACGAGACATTTATTATCTCTAGTCTGATGTCCAGTCCCTCTATCTCCACCTTACTTCTGTAACGCTCAGATAAGTTTTCAACTGAATTTGCTATCCTCGCGTTCACCTGAATTCATTCCACTCCCTGTTCTGTTCTTACAACCAACACCAAAGGAAAAAACGGTTATTTTTAATTGAGATGATAAAAACTCTTCCATGCAGAAAGATCACCTGTTCATATTTCTCTAGCTCAGAGTGGTATATCTGTCGGATCTGTGACAGCTTGGCCCTGTAGTCAGAGTGTTCAATGCTATTGTCATTTGGACAGCCACCTGATGTTGCTGCTACAGCCATCGGTCCTCCTCTTCCTCTTTTCTCGGGCCCGGAGACACCCTCCGCCAGCAACATGTTATCTAGTCTCATTAGTTGAGCATCTGGGGGATCTTCTTCCTGAATACCGCGAATACTTAACACTAGATAAACATAAAGAGGGAATCAAAAGGTTATTTCCGAAACAGGAAAGAGCATCCGCTTCAATTCTGGCAAAGCATTCGAACGCTCTCGAGAGGTTTTAGCAGGTCTGGAGCTCAAGGGAAAGGAAAAAAAGGGAGCGTTTAACGAAGGCACGAGGCAGCACATCAGAACAAGCAGGACCGAGAAACACCAAAACAAGTTTTAGATCTTGCTCAGCATCGATGAGATCCCCTCTCAGTCGTCCCTCCTCCAGGCTCAACAGCCCCGGGGCTCTCCGCCGCCCCTCACCAGAGAGATGCTCCATCCCCTCATCATCCTCGCGGCCTCCGCTGGACTCTCTCCCCTGTCCTTCTTGAACTGGGCAGCCCAGAGCTGGACCCAGTACTCACGGTCATACTCGTTCATACCACGTTTAGGAAGTATTTTAGCAGTCCGGTAAAAATTAGGACGAGTTTTTTTACAGAGCAGATGCCCTGGATCACCTGCCGCCTGGCTCCCTGCACGCTCCTCGACGGCCCTCAGCACCCGCTCGTGCAGACAGACCACGGCGGACAGACAAACAGCCGGAGCTGCTGGGACAACTGCTGCGTCTCCACATCCAGGGACGGAAACCAACACCCCACTGGTGCAAAAACCGCTAAAATCAGTACCCAAGGCATGAGTTTGACCTCATCCACTTCACATGCCAAGGATGCAAACTATGCTATACAGCAGCAGGCTACAAATTGAAGCCGTAACAGCGCTGAATTTTAAAATCTATTAAAAATCTATTTCAAAATCTATCAAAATCTGAAACATGAAAAAAAAATGCACCGGAAGCCAGTTTCCTTAAGCTTATATTCAACAAACCCAGACTGCAGCCACCTGTATGCTCAGATTATTTATTTGATTCCAAGCAAATTTGTTTTAAAAACTTCGTTTCCCAATTTTTTTGCCAATTTGTTACGAACTTCCTTTTTTAAAAAGCGTAAGGACTCGCAGCGTGTTGAGTCAATGCAAAAAAAAAAAGCCGCCAGCTTTTTGGCTTTTAATTTGATTTTGACTGCTAGAGAATTTCAGTTGGATGAACAGTTGCTCTTAACCTTGTGAAGCTACCGAATTCAAACGGCCTTTTCCAAATTGTAACTGGCAGGTTAACGAGACCAAAGATAAACACAAAAGACCTCTTATTATGCAAAGATTCTCGTGCGAGGGCAAGAGAACGATGTACAGAGGCATCAAACGTAGGCACTTATAACAATTTTCAGCATTTTGCAGGCAAAAGACTGGCTAATCTAAAAAAAAAAAAAAAAACCCAACAATTTTGAACACACCAGCAGCCCAAACTTACAATGACATTCCTGAACTTAATATTTTGCAGGCTATAAAGAAATTACGACGTAATTTTGAAGAAAAGAGCGTTTCAGAGTGGCTGCAGACCTTCGCTCTGTCACCGCAGTCCAGGTCGTCTCCAGAATATCCCCAATCTTTTTTGCAAGCGGAAAAAGGTAAGGCAAAAATAACCATACCTGGGTAACTGCTGAACCCAAGCTAAGACAGCAGTGAGGAAACTGTCGACTCTTTTAAAAGTTTGTGGCTTTTCTAACTCATTACGGAATTAAAATTAATACCTCTTGTTAAAAAAACAGCAGACCATCTACTGCGTGCACCCATTGCTGAGCGAATGTTACAAGAAATGAAACAAACACCGAAAAAAGGGTGGGGTTTTTTTATATTTGCTGGCGGGTTTTTGTTTTTAAAAATGGCCAGCAGCGATTTCGCCGGTGGCCGTTTGCTCCTCCATCTTTTTGGTAAAACTCCCACTAAACTATTTGGGTTGGCAAGAGGGAATTCAGCAGAGCAGATATTTTGGTGTCACCTTCTCATTTGAATGTGCTTCTGCCAAACATCTTTTTATGCGCATTATGATGCATATCAGAGTACCTCATGTTGAAGTCAAGCTCCCAGCTGCAGCTTAATTTTATGTCACTTGTCTAATTATGGTAATTAGACATTAGTTATCATCAATTACACATAAGCTTGTCTCAAGTTGACTGCTGAAAAGCACGTGTAAAGCCCCTTCCCGGTCTCGAGGGAAGGAGCTGGTTGGCTGGCTCTGCGAAGTCGCAAGAAACTAGGCAGGAGTTAACCCCCATCAAAATACCAAAACCTGCATTCCCAACCAAACTTTGATCTAATAAACTCTCTCAAAAGGCGAGCAGACCTGAGAAGCGACGAGTGCCAGACGCTCGGTCTGTCCAACCCGCTCCATCAGGTTGATTTTAAACTTGTGGGATAACTGCGTCTTAGCACGTCTGACAGCTAAAACACAAGTTCCGCAGAAACCGTTGGCAGACTTCAGTTTAAAATTAAACTCGTCATCTCCTGGAATGGATATCTTTTGCTTGAACTTTATTTTTATTCCTAGTACCTTCACCTAATGATAATAGTTGTACGGATCATAAGTTACATCAGATTCACTCGAAACCACTCACACCGGCTTCTGCAAGTCCGTCTCGAAAGTCTGGTAAAAACAACTCCAGAAGCAGACGAGTTTTGGCAGGGCAGCTGCATCTGCCCTGCGAGCTTGCGGCACCGCGTATCGCCTCCTGCCTCACCGTCCTTCGAGGAGAACGCTTCTCTAGGAAGCTCGCCCCTCTCAGTAGCCTTTTGGCCGTCAAATTTTTGGATTTGATGGCCCACAATAGTTTAAGAACATATAACAACTCTAGTAATACTCAAGAGTCTTTGAGTCAAGACACCGAGACTGGAGTTACGGCATAGCCAGTGTTTTAAGCATGATTTAGAAAGTTCTTCTGTAAAGGTAAAATCCTTTACACTTAAATCCTTCACAATCCATCACTTTTATGGATGTTTAAGAAAAACCCTACACTGGCTCAAAAAGCCCGAGAAGTCGCTCCCGTCAGACGTACCAATAGAATATTCTGCGTTCTCTGGCACCTCACCTACCAGATATTCATCAAATATGTAAAATAATTATACTAAGCAAAATGAAATTCCCATCATTTCTAATTAATCTTTAATTAAAATACATCACAACCTAAGGTGCTGGAGCCTCACTCAGTATGCAAATGCAACCATTACAATATATTTACATCTCATTAATTAAAGATTTGCAGTTCCGTAATGAACTGTACAAGATCACCGGTACCAAAATAAGTGAGACACACTTTGCTTAGACTCGCTTTCCTTTCCCAGTTTTCCTTCGTGGAGGAAATTATGCAGAAGAGCACGATAAATGTGTCTAGTTGGTAGAGAACACACAAAGTTAGAAGCAAAAACTGCTTTATTAGGGCCAGAAACGAGCACTGTAGGAAGTATAAGATACCTCTGGAGAGCGGAAGGTTCCTGGACCTCCATCCCTCCTCGTCCGCGTCTCTGTTTTTCCCCAGACGATCCCATCACCCATCTTACACTTGCAAATATTTATCCTAGAACTCATGCTAAACGCTGACTTCTGATGGTTTGTTCGGCCAGGAGGGTTTCCTCGATTTGGCCGTCCACAAACCACACTGTTAGGCGAGAAGGCAGGAGCCTGCTTTTTACCATCAGGTCACCTAAAGTGACCGTGAACCCCTTCTAAACCGCTTCTTAACGCTACCAAAATACCACACGCACCCCTCGTGTAGTACCACGTGGAATTTTCACCCCATTTTCCAGCTCAATGTCCTCCGTGGGGACACCAGCCTCCCCAGCATCCCAGTACAGGGAGCGACACCGCTGTGGGTTCAGCTGGTCTCAAAGCCTTGCCACTTTGAGAACGCTTTCTCTGAATCTTCGGAGTTCTGGGAGGGGGGAAAGAGAACGGAAAGAGAAGACAAAAGCCAGCAGGGCTCCGAACAAGACTGGGCTACGTAAGGATGTCAACAAGCTCGGCGACAAAAAGAAATCGCGTGCTCTTCGGCTGCGCCGCTTGCCAAGTTTTACCACCGAATGAAAAAGTCCCCGTTGAATTAACCCAGCCGAGTGCCGGCAGGCGAAAGGAGGGACAGAGGACAGCTAACAACGATGAGAAACAATAAAAAATGGTACTCTGTGTTGCCACGCCATGACAAACACGCTCCCCACCAGAAATACGGAATGAAGAGTCCCACAAAAGTGGGCAGAAAACACGCTTTCCCTGCCCCAAGGGGCCTGAAGCCCATCCCGGTCTGGCGTCTTCCCAGACACCAGTATAATCAGCTGAGAAGAAAAACTCGGAAATTTACTAGTCAGCACCAAAAAAGCCGGCATCGTTAACACTGCCGGTGGTTAATTCTGATTTTAAGATAGAATTATGCCATCTTTGAATTCATATTGCTTGACTCGTATCTGAAGCGTAACCCAACCAGCAAAAACCCCATTCGCTGCATCGATTAAAAACCGCTCCAAATGCTTCTGCGAGTTCCCAAAAAAACCAAGCAGGCTTTATTGGATCAGATGCCTCTTCAAATAGCTACCTACGCTCCAGGCATGTATTTAAGACTTAAAAATAAAATGCCTGTTTTCCTCTTACCTGGTTTAAAATTTTAAAAATGAAAATCACTGGGGGAGGGAGGACAGGACACACACGGATGCCACAAAACATGAAACGTGGCCAAGTTTATTTTCATTACCGAGAGTCGTTTGTCATTTCTTTTTAATTAATAACCGCTATCGGGGAGAATTTTTCGGCACCTTCCAGCTGGCTGCCCACTGCGAAGGCGTCCGGCTTATCCTGCGCTATTGTGAACGATACCAGCGCTCCAACAAAGAGTGAAAGAAAAATGGGGGGGGGGAATATGTTTGAGACCGATTTCCGAGCTAGAAAAGGAGCTTGTGCGCCCGGGTCACAAAGAGAGCCCAAAACCTTGTGTATGTCCAGGCTTTTGTTTGCTTCAAGCCATAACATCTGCTCCCCGTAATTTAAATAAGGAATAGACAGAGCATCAGACATTCAAAAACCTCCAAGACCGAACCAAATCCAGCATAACCGCGATATCGCGGGCTGTTGCCGCGAGCGCGCCGAGCTCAGGGGAGTCACGTTTTCGATCAATAAAAGGCAAAAGGCGGCTTTCGGCGCAGAAAGGAAAAAAAAAAAAAAACAAAAACAAAACCAAAAAAAACCCCAACCAGACGTAAGCCCCTCCTTAAGGGCAGCGATTCTCGCAGGACGGACGGACAGAAAAGCGCGCGCACACTCACCGCCGCGATTTGCCTTCGGAAGCCAAAGTCACGAGAACGCGATAGACGCAACCAAACTCTCCGGAAATGACCGCGTAAAAGCTGCCCGCGGTGACAAGGGCACGGCGGAGGATGGAACCCTGCGGGCCCTCACGGGGCAATCCAACGGGGAGCACTGCGAGTTCGGGGATTTTCATAAAAATAAGACGAATGGAGGTTTAGGATGTTAAATGGTCATACAACTAAAACTTAAAAAAAAAAAAAAAATCAACAAGAAAACCCCCCCACTGCCATTTTAGTTATGCATAAAGTCGTTATTCTCTAAAAAAAAAAATAATAATCAAAATTCACTATAGCGTATAGAAATTAAGACATTCAAACGCCGCCGCTTCAGTGTTCACGTAGGAGCATCTACTGCGTCATTCAAAAATCGAAATCCATTTGCCCCCGGAGCTTCTGCTCCTCCAGGAAGGCCCCGTGATTTCCTGCTGCTTCTGCCTTTCCCCATGTCCCCACGCGTTCTGTCTCTTTTTCTCCGTTAATACGGTTATTTGTCGACTTTGAACTCTTACCACCGCCACAGTTTTGGTACCAATTCCTTAAAGGAATAAAAAAAAAAAGAGCGTAACAACGCAGCGGCGTTATTCGGAATTCTCGAGGTATCGAGCCAGACATCAAAAAAAACCCCCGACCTACAGATTTTTCACCTACGCACAACCAAAACTCAAAGGAGCAGCGCTGTTTTCTCCAAACCCGCACACAGGCAGCCTCATAAAAGGCACATCAAAGCAATTTCCAGCTTAGAGGAGACTGTTAAGCCCAAAAAAAAAAATAGCCTTAAATTGTAGAATCTACCAGGGAAAATAGAGGCCACGCGAAACGAGAGCGGAAGGGAGTTTGGGTTTTTTTTTGGGAAAGCCGAGGCCAGAAAAGCCCCCAACGCACCTGTTTTCTCCTTGATCTCACACAGCACGCTGAAAAGAGCCGGCTTCATTCTGTGGCAGTTCAAGGCATGTTTTCTGAAACGGAAAAAAGAAAAAAAAAAAAAAAAAGAAAAAAAAAGAGTGAGTGCCGACGGGAGAGACGGTGAAAGATGCCGGGGCTGAGAGAGAACGGGATTGCGCTTCGCTAACAGCGGGTCAGCGCATAAAATTCAGAAAGAAATGGGCAAGTTCGGGTGAGATATTCCACTGAAGCGCCAGGCTACGAGCAAACTGTCATAAAAATAGGCCTTAAAATTCAAAATTCCCCGTCGCTTATAGGAACCGTGAGCACCCGCAGCTCGACCGAAAAGCAGATTTTATACGCGGGGGTAAAAAGTTCCTTCTGGAGTTAATGCGCTTCTATAAAAGCTAATAATAATGGAAACCATTCAAAAAGTAGGAAAAAAAAAAACAACCCCAGTGTTTTTAGAGCGAAGAATACAAATACCTCTCACTTACACGAGCGGCCACCTCATCCCATGAAAAGCAAAGCGGATTTAACAGCATTTTAGTACAACCCACACCTGCTAATTTTGCCTTTTTGAAGCTCTTCCAGCGCTTGGTGCTTTGTTTCGGCCCCCCCCCCCCCCCCCCCCAGCTTCTCGCCGGGAAGGGATAACATTAATTACATTAACACCAAATCCATCCTAAGATCTAATCAAAACAAGGGAATTACATCTTTCGCTCCGTTCAAAACACACGCGGAGCGTGGTGGGAAACGGATCAAAGCCGTTTCCCACGGGATTGGACTGAGCTGCCCCAAATTTCCAGGTCCAGCCAGCCATTTGGTGGCCAGTTTCCACTGGAAATCCGGGGAAAGAAGTATCCAGCTGTGCCATACGCCTCAAAAAAAGTCTCTTTTGCTTCTCACGACCCGTTTTATAATTCAGAAATAAGACTGAAATCGCCTTTACAGCCAGGTTTCAAGGTGTTTTTAATGGAAACGCAAACCGGCTGTCGTTCTCCAGCTACTGGGAACGGCGCAAATCCAGCTGCTCGGCTTCCTCCCCTACCAGCCGATATCGGAATGCCAAGTTTTTAACCAAAATCGCAGAATCCGAAGCAGGTCGCTCACTTTTCCTTCCCCACATGGCCAAAAAAAAAAAAAAAAAAAATCCCCAGGCAGCTCCGGAGCCGGTGGGTGAGATGGAGCCGGAGCCCGACGGCCGGAGAACAAAGGCAGCGGAGAAGCAGCCTATTGTCCTCGCAACACCGGGGGAGAGGGAAAATAATCCCCGTCTCCAGCCCACGCTCCCAATCCGGGGCCGAAACCCGGCGTTTTGGTGCAAGGCAGGAGAGATCCCAGCCCTGGAGTTAATAGCGTAATTAATACGGCTGCTAATTGTGGTGAAGGTGATAACGCGACGTGTTTAATGGCAGCGTTAAAACTCATCCTTGGCAGATTTCGTTTTCCTTTCCGTGAAACTTTCACCCAAGTTTTCAACTTGGATGTTAAAAATTCTCCTCGCGCGCAGGGAAAGAACCCTCCGACGTGCGCCGGGCCTTAAAATAATATACATAAAAACCCATCAACGTGCGTTTTCAACCCAAAAAAGATGAATCTCCGAGAAATAACGAGGTGGTGCCGAGGTGGGAGAAGCCCCGGATCCCCATCGCTTCTGGTTTCGCTTCCGCAGCACGACGTCCTCTAAAGGAGGCCTAAACCCAACAAACTTCTCGTCCAGAAGAAAAGAAAACACCTTATTTTATGCATATTTACATGAAAATACCCCAAAAATGCTTTAAAACCTGGGGGCTTTCCCGCCGGCTGCGCTTCAGCTGGACTTTTGACAGCTTTTCTGTGGAGTTATTTAATTTAAACACCGCTCAGGCCGTTTTTCTAAGCCCGTTCTTCAACTCTTCTTTGGAACTAAAGCTCCCGACAGATTTATTCCGCTCAAAATTCTCTTAAAATAGGAAATTATGAGAAAAAAAAAGCCCATTTTTTATGCGACACGGAGGCGAATCCACGCCGATAGAATCCACACGGCGGCTGCGGGCGGGTTATTTCTGAGAGTAGCGCCAGGTAGGGCAAAAAACAAATTTAATTTTGGGGGGGAAAAAAACTAACGTTCCCACGAGCGCCGCTCAGGTTTCGCTGCGCTTGAAAGTGACCCAAAAGCATCGATTCTAAACCCAAACACGTGACATTCTTAGAACGCAGCATTTCTCCTTATATTCCTAGAACCCGCTCGGGAATGGGGTGCGACAGTGACCGGCGTTGCCAAAAATCGGCAGAAATTTTTTAAAAAAACGATGAAAATGGGCACCGCGGCCGCAACGGGGAAATGGGGAGATGACGCCCAACCGAGGGGAAAAAAAGGCCCAAAAATCCCCATTTTGGTGATTTTTAGAAACCTTCTCCCCAAGGCTGCCCACCTCCCGCCGGCGAGGGAGCCAGGCGCCGTAATTAGGGCTAATTACACCGCCCCAATTAGGGCCGCTGCGGGGCCGGGGGGGGGGGGGGGGGACACCCCAGAAAACGCCGAATTCCCGGGATTTCCCGGCTGGTTTTACCCTGGAATTATTGCCGTGATTTCCAAAGAATAAACTTAATTCATTTTTATTTAAATCTGATTAAAGAGAAACTTCTTGATGGCGGTGAGACCCCGAGCCCCCCCCCGGCTCTCTCCCCGTTTCCGAGCAAACTCACGGCAGCCGCCGCTTCGGGTTCCCCAGTGTTTTTTCCCGGTATTCCCGGTGTTTTTTTCCCGCTTTTCCGGCCTTTTTTCCCGGTTTTCCCATCCCCGTCGCTGTGTCAGGCCGGACAATCCCGCTTCCACCCGGGATAACGGCTGCAATTAGCTCACCGGGGCAATTAACGGGGTGAGAAAGATGGAAAATTAACGAGGAGGAACCGGGGCATCCCGCCGGTACCGGAGGCCTCCCAGACACCGGAACACCGGGAACCGATGGCGGAACTTTCCTCCCTCGAAAGGCCATTCCGCACCGACCCCTCCTTCCCCCGCCGGAGCGCTGCCCTCCGCCACAGCCCCCGGTGAGGACCGGGGCAGAGCTGAGTCACGGGAAGGCGGCCGGTACCGAGCGGCTCCGCCGCGCCCGGGCTCCCCCCCCTCCACCAATCCCCGCCCGGCGGCCGGGCCCGCCGGTACCTGGCCTGGGCCTCATCCAGGCTCTGGTCGGTGATAGCCATGATCTGCTGCAGGACGTCGCCGGTGTCGTGATGCGCGGGAGGAGCAGGCGGCGGCCCCGGTGGGGGCGCGGCGGCCGGATCCCCGGCGGCGGGCGGAGGGGGCGGCGGGATTCCGCCGGGTAGGGTCACCCCGGCTCCGTGCGCCGCCGCCGCCGCCGCCAGCAGCCGCGACGGGTCCTCCATGGCGGGGGGCGGCGGGCCCGGTCCGCCGCGGCTCCCACACAACAGGGCCCCAGCGCCCGCAGCCCCCCCCGCCGCCGCCGCCGCCGCCGCCGCCGCCACCGGGCCCGCCCCGCGCGCCGCGACGTGCCACGCCCCCCGCGGGCCACGCCCACGCACGCCGGGGGCGGGGCCGCCGAGCGCCCCGCGCTGGGTCCTAACAGGCCCGCCGGGTCCTAGCGCCGCCCGCCCCCATCCCGGTCGCTGCCCCCCGGTTCCCCGGGCATCACCGGCGACCCCGGCCGTTCCCTTCACCGCCGGAGGTTCCCGAGCGGCACCAAATCCACGCCGCAACGTCACGGCCGTTTCACAAAACCGCACGGTGATGACATTCGGGCATCCCCGCCTAATTGACCTCTAATTTGTCCAGGCAGACAATAAACAATCTGAATATGTAAATACACACTCAAGGGCGGCGCAAGGGTTCCGTTCGTTGCCCAGCCACCATCGGCTTTGCAAATATCTGATTGAACAGACACGATACTTTGTCCTGATGCTCCACTTTTTGCACTCAAAAGAGAGCAAAACCATTCAGATGGACGCTAATGGAGTTTTATTAGTGAGAAGCACGGCTGAAGGAACAATTAGACCAGTTGAAGGAAGAATTAGACCATATACTTCTTTGTTACTAATACTGTGCACGTTACTAATACTGAGAGAGTTGAATACGGTTTGCGGGTACAAAGCAGTGCAGAAAAAGTTACTTTTTACAGAGGGTCATGCTTTCTGAGAAGTTTGGGTATCTTCCTAAGCCACTAACTTAAAGCGACAGCACTACAGCTAGACCTAGGGTTGCCTAAAAATAGAAGTTAAAAAAGGAGAAAACCTTCAAACTTAGCTTCTGTATTTAACTTCTTCTGTGCAAGCAGAGAGCTGACTGCATTGGTCATCGTTCTTCTCTTTCAGCGTTTTACCTTCCAGTAGTACAACGTGCTCGCAGGATTTACGTCCTCTTACAGCTGCATTTCAAGTAGAAGCATCTTCCACGCTCCTGGCTGCCATCAACCCAACGCTTGAATCTTCACCTCACAGGCAAGGCTAATTTAACATTCAGCGATGCAGTTTTAGCACTGTTTAAAATATCAATTTTGCAAATACGAAATACCGCATTCACCCTCCAGAGCAGGCGTATGACATTCACCTTCGGCTTCAGGCCACAAACCCGGGGTTCGGTCCCTCTCTCGGAGGGCTGGTGGCCAGGGCTCTGTGTCAGGCACGTCGGCTTCTCCGGCTGCTCAGCAAAAATCTTTGTAAGGAAAACATGAAAATATTCCCTCCTAGACAACGTGATAAATGATGAAAGTGCTGCATACTGACCCGGAGCGTCCCCTCTGGGGATGTTCCCAGTGGAGCGAGCGCAGCGTCTGGGCGAAGTTAAAACAGCTTTTCTTTTCCTCTGCAGCAAACGCAGAAATCCCGGGGGAAAAAAAAATGTTCATTAAAAGCAGCAATTATGGTAATGTGCGGGGTCCCGATGACTCCGGGAGGCAGCAGGGCCCCTCAGGGGTCCCGGCAAAGCCCAGCCAAGGACGCCTCTCCAAATACAAAGCAGAGAAACCTCCTGCTCCTCCTCTTCCCTGTTTAACTTATTCTCTTCCCCATAACGCCCTGTACCTCTTAAACCCACTGGCATTTTCAGGCACCGCTACAACCGTAATCAACGCAGAGTCATGGTCAGAGGTCTTCGCATACCGCTATTCCTTGGGGGGTGATTGTAAGAGTTAGAAAAAAAAAAACAAGACAAAAATTTGCTACATTAGAAAATTTCCAAGAAGCTGCTGGTATCAGTAAACACAAACGTGCAAGTACCGAGTTCCCGGAACTCTGCTCTCCTCCATCCGGATCGTGAAATCTCGTTTCCAGGCACAGCATTGCCATTCTCTTCGTATCAGTGCATTTATTGATCGAACTGACTGAAGCTTTAAATCAGAGGGGAAACAATAACCACAGTAACGCTGTGAGTAATCGACCTCATCTTGGTATATTTACCTTTAGGCTTTTTTAAATCATTGGGCAGAGTTCGGACCAGAAGCAGAACAGCTTCTTACTGTTTTATTCTTGTGTATGCGTACGTATTTGTGTGTCTATACACATCTAGAGAGTCGCAATTACGCGTATTATGAAGCTCCAATGCTAAAGCAGCCCTGGCTTTCCAACTTGCTGGGTTTGGTTTCACAGGGACGACACCTGCCTGGCCAAGCAGCGCTTTTGCTCACACTAATAACTTTCCACCATGTCTACCGCATTAGGGGATTATTTGCAGCTCATTTGTTAAAATTTCCCGATATGAGTACTTCAAATTGAGCTCTAATGCTTACGCGTAAGGAAAACCAAGATATATTCTGGTTCCGGATCTCACATCAGGTTTAGATGTTTTACCTTTGTTATTTCAGGTGAGAAATCCTAGCTAAAACTCCCGTGGAATGATACAGAAAGCATCCGAAACCGAAGACAACTCGTTTGGAAAGGCAGCGGAGCAGCAGCAGGGTGGGGATGAAAACAGGAGAGACAGAGCAAGGCAGGGGGGAGCGACAGAGAGACCCGACAAACACTGCGAGCCCTGGGGCTGTGACTCGGCTCAGAACAACCCACTCCTCCTCCTTCGTTACCCCAGCTCACCAGTAAGGCGATAATGACAGCGGTATTTATCCTGCAGCTTTAGATAGATTCCAGCACGTCGCTTTTTAGTGGAAAAGTTCTGCGGCATCCAGCAGTCTTCCCGTTACTCCATCCTAACATTTGGGACCTTCATTTAGGCACGTGCCTGGCTTTACACGCCCGAAGATCCCACTCAACTCCATAAGACAGTGACCCCTCACTTTGTGACATTGAGAACACACACACACCTTTTTTTTCCCAGGCTTTATTTTAAGCACGTTCTTGCAGAAAACGCTGGGGCCACAGTCTAATTTCTGAGTAACGGCAGTTCAGGCCACAAAGGCGGCAAAATCTGGCTCCCCGTGTTCACACTTGTCGGGTTTTCACAACGAGGGAACTAATTCTCCCCGTGTCACAGGGCTGAATGTTTACGACCCTGTGGCTCCGCGGGCTCCGGGAACGCTGACTGACGAGATACAGAGCAGGCACCACTGAAGAAACGCTGTAGTTCTCAGCCTTTTGCTAAAATGATTAATAAACCATCTTTCCTCATTCACAGGCTGACTATAGGGGAAAAGGGAGCCGGATTAAAAGATGACAAGAAATTAAATTGTCTTGCAAAAGTTCTTGCTGATGCAGCCGAGGGAACGGGGAGAGCTGTCTCCTGCGCTCTGATAAATCGCCCTGTGCGTTTCGATTGGAAATGGACTGGGGTATAATTAGCAAGCGAATTCTCCGCTGTCAGCACAAAAAGCAGGGCTGGCGGGGGAAGAGTTCATTTTACAACTAAAGGCAGGGCTTCGGATGCCAAGTGACAAGTTATAAACTGCGCCTGTAGCCCACAGAGCACAGGTTCACAGGGAGCTTCACCTACCCCCTGGATCTGTGCCTTATCTCGGGTATTTCCCTAGCAAGAGCTACAGCTCTAATAAGCGTTTGTGGTGCGATGGGATTAAATTAGCTGCCAGACCTGCCATCACGCCTTTTTGCAACAGAAATGATGGGCTCCCGCTGGAGAAGAAAAGCCAGCGCCCTCCCCAGCTGTATTTCAGAGGTATTTGTAAACGCCTCTGCCCGTAAGACGTGTAAATTACATGCACATGTGTGAGGATACCCGACCGAGGACCCGGATAACCCCTGTGGGAGCGGGGCCGGAGGAGGCCCCGGAGATGCCGGGAGGGCTGGAGCCCCTCTGCTGTGGGGCCGGGCTGAGCTGGGGGGGTTCAGCCTGGAGAAGAGAAGGCTCCGGGGAGACCTTGGAGCCCCTTCCAGTCCCTAAAGGGGCTCCGGGAAAGCCGGGAAGGGACTCTGGATCAGGGAGGAGAGCCATGGGACGAGGGGGAAGGGTTTTAAGCTGAAAAAGGGGAGATTTTGGTTAGATATTAGAAGAAATTCATGGCTGTGAGGGCGGTGAGCCCCTGGCGCAGGTTGCCCAGAGAAGCTGTGGCTGCCCCATCCCTGGAGGGTTCCAAGGCCAGGTTGGACGGGGCTTTGGGCAACCTGGGCTGGTGGGAGGTGGCCCTGCCCAGGGCCGGGGGTGGCACTGGGTGGCCTTTAAGGCCCCTTCCCACCCAAACTCTTCTATGATTCATGTGGGCAGAAACACTCACCTTGTTCTTGCGTCGCTTGCTGTCAACGTTCCGTAAGTCGGAGCTTACGAACTTGGTTTCCCAGCTCAGTCGGCAGCTTCGCTTGGCCCCAAACCCAGCAGGGAAGTTGTGGGAAATGGGCTCTGCTGCCACAACTAATGGTACCCAGCTCCTAGCTTCACGTGCCGGTGCCGGTGCGGTTGGCACAGCCCCTCCGTGGAGCATTGAAAAGCGTCAATGAGAGTATTAAAAAGCGGCAGGAGGACAGCAAGCCGATGGGAGGCCGAGCATCCCCCTTCTCAGCAGAAAAGGGGACACAAAGAAGCATCAGGCAGAGAAGAAAACGCAGGATGAGGGAAAAGCTTGGCTTGCATTGCCTCCCTGCGGAGGAAGGCTACAGCGGCGGCTGCCAAGGTTTTTCTGCCAGTGAGGGGACTCGTGAGCTACTTCCGAGGAGAATCGTACACTCACCGTTTCAAACCACCGCTTGTCAAGATCCCCGTGGGCTCTGGAGAGCTGCGTCCCATCATATCGCCCTGCTCCCGACTTCTTCACGCACGCCTCCTCCAGCTTCAACCTGCAGCTGCTTACGCACCCCCCCGGCTGCTGCTGCAACAGCCTCGGGGACGTCAAGAAGCTGTTGCAGCAGATGAAGGCGACTGCACCGTCCACGCCCCAGGCCACGCGCAACCCCGTGGTGACGGAGGTCACCATCGGTACCCCCAGGACGCCCCGTCCGCAGCTCTGGGATGCTCTGGCTTTGGCCTCCGTATTTTTGAAACGCCTCCTGGGCTCGCCCTGACCTGCCAGGGTGTTTTCACAGAGCCATTTCCAAACACCGCTGGGTTTTCCTTTCTTTCGGGCTGCGAACCGAGTTGCTTCTTACGGCCAGATTAAGGAAACAGTAAAATAAAACTGATTTCGCACTGAAAGCTGCATTACACTTGCAACAGCCCGTGCCAGCAAACACCACGATACAAGGATGCGGCTTTGATCTCTATTTGCAGTAAAAAGCGCGTTTTCCCTGACAGCCAGAGAAAAAATAAGAGCGAGCACCACTTCAGCGCAGGTCCCCGAGGCTCGGAGACGGCGAGAAGAGAAAAGCAGCGGAGCTAAAAGCATCTCTGTTTCTCTGCCACCGAACAGCACAGCAGCCAGTTACACATTGGTACCTCCAGACCCCGCTGCTCTACCACCCTGCGTTACCCCTACCAAGGGAAAAGTGCTAAAAAAAAAAAAAAAAAAAAATCAGAGGTGGGGAGCACCAAAGAAATAATTTCAGGAAAAAAAAAAAATAAAAATGACTATACCAGAGCAAAATCCACCGCGTGAGCTCCTCTTCCTTCCTGGTTGGTGGCCCTGAAATCGAGACGAGCCCATGACGACGGAACTCAGGAGGGAGATATTCTCCCGCTGCCTTTGGACTTTCTTCCCTTGGGACGTCAAGGGCGTGATGGGGGCACTTTGCAGCATTCGAGACAGAGCTACAGGCCCGTTCTAGCGCGACGCGAGCAAAACCTGAGAAATCCTGGGCGCGTTTTTGCCGGTTGGTATTCCGGGTTTTCCTCTGTTCCCTGGAATCAAGGGGAGTAAGGCTGGTTCTGCCGTGAAAAGGGCTAACGCAACTCAACCAATGCTCCTTTCCAGGTGCAAGCCGAGCAGAAGTCAGCCGGATGCTCTCGGCCTCCGTGACAGAAGACACTCCGAGGTGAGATTTATCAGGAAACGGGGTGGGAACAACTAAAAGACGGTTTTATTTTCCCTGCTGGGAAGTGCAGGCAAACGAGAGCCCCTCCTTACCTCTTCCCTCTGGTGCCTGCCGTGCTCTCCGTGACGGCCACAGCGTAAGGACAAAACCTGGTCAAAACCACCCATTAGAAAAGAAGCATCTTCCAGAAACTCCCTTTGAAGCCGGACTCCAGGCCGTAACGGCTTCCAGACGAGACAAGACACAGGTTCTTCCCGCTTTCGCTCACGGAAGTTACAGTCGCGTTATTGTGTGGGAGCACGGACTCTTGAAACCCGACCGCTGCAGCTACACGTCGTGCTTTTTAGAGACAAGCTTTTCACAGAAATACCACGGCAGGCAGTTATTACAGCACCAGCGTGACCTCTCTTAAAGTATCTTTGGCTACACCCCCCCCCAATCCAGAGAGATACCGGACTTCGCAACCGCGCTGACGTGTGTCCTAAACCGAGGAGAACTCGCCCCATAAAAGCTTTAGGTGCTCGCTCCTCCTCCGGCTGGGGGAGCGCAAGGCAAACGGACGGGGGGGCTCCCAAATTACCTACCACCGTCACGCAGATGGGGGCACACAGGGGTCACACCAGCCAGCCTCGCTCATTAAAAAAAAAAAAAAAATAAACTCTCAGCCCTGATATTCCGGTATTGCCAGGACTCAGAAAAGCACAACCGACTCCAAAAAGCCAAATTTTTCCATTGGTTACGCTTACGGTCTAGCAGAAACTTTGATTTTCGTTTTCCGTGTCTCAGTAGGTCACAGAGATGACGAACTTAAGTTTAAAAACAAAGAAACACACACCCCCCCCCCCCCATCACCAGCTTCTTACTAATCCCGCTTTCCCCCTTATTCTTCAGTCTTTCCCCTTCCTGCGCGTTTTTTTTTGGTGGTTGGAGTTCTTTTTTTTCCTCCAATAAAATAAACCTTCGGAGTCCATCAGTCCCTACAGCATTAGCCTCCAGCGCTGCCCTCCCCAAAAAAACACACCAAAATCCCTATGACTTTTGGCAGCAGCTTGCTTCAGGAATTCCAACCAGCCGGCAAGGCACGACCTCTCATTCCTGGAACCACACGGCCTATCTTTGATCCCGTTGTGTGTTCTCGCTCGTCCCACGTTCGATCCCTTTAAAATAGTTCCTAGGTGTCTCCTCCTTCCTCCCACCCGACACGCAGTAAGTCTAGAACAAATCTCACATGCCTCAAAAAAAAAAAAAAAGCCACAACGTCCCCCCACACACACAAATTTCAGGAAGATTTCCTCTTTAAAAAAAAAAAAAGCTTGATGAAACCAGTGATGAACCTTTAAACGCAGTTTCATACAGCGATTTTAAAAAAGGCAGGGATTTTTCTCGAACTGAGAAGGGGGGGGTATAACCACATTTAAGCTGAACACACCACAGGCGGCGGATCGCCAGTTAAGAACCGAGCGGTGCCCTGCACCTGGCAGCATCCAGCTCCGCACGCGAGGGTAAAGTTGGACTTAAACGTCTTCCCAGCGGCTTTGGGAAACGAACGTGTCGTCGGGTCGGGGACCGCGGACCCTTGGCCGCGGCGTCTTGTTCGGGACACAAAACGGCGGGTGGAAAACGCGGTGCAACGTGGTTCCTGCCTCCGCGTGGTTAGACAGGGTTTGCGATTCCAAATAAAGCTAGAAAATAGGGTCGTGTGGAATAACGAACAGCCTAAACCCCTCTTTTTTGTGTGTGTGATGCACATTCTGTCTACAACGTTTATGTCTCCCCCTCTCCCTTCCCCACCTTCGTTGCTGGGAGGGCTGTTACAACCCTCCTCCCCTCTCTTCTGCCTCCTTGATTCACCATTTCTTTTCAAATCTCATTGAAAACAGCTCGTTCCAGGCTAGTTTCTGTGACTCCTAATTTCCTGCTCTCTCATCTGTTACAGCCGGCTGGAAACAACTCGGAAATCCACGGGTCCCAAGTCCTTGGGGAAGGGAAATCTCATTGAAGAATTCCAGGCGACCCACCTCCGTTCCCGACGGGTGCCAGCCATCGCTCAGGAACAAGCTCCAATTAAAGGTTCGGGACTTTTTCCCCCCCCCCTCCTCCTCCTCCTCGCACTGATTAGTTGCTATTTACCTTTGTGAAATCGTGCCTCAAGCTGTGTTTGTGCATTCTGTTACCATTATTCAGCGCAGTCTGTTTTTATACAGAACGTTTTATATAGAAAGCGTTGACATCCTCGGGGTATTCGGGCTATTCTGCTTGGGCCAAACTGGTCAAATCCGTGACAGACTTCCCATCGGCGGTGTGTGTGACAGCTCTTCCGCATTTATACGGGTTTGGCAGTGAGGCTGAATTTAAATAAGCCATTTAAAATACTAAAAAAAAAAAACAAAACCCACCCCTCGGAGATAATCCTCTCTATAACGGTGATCATAAAGCATCAAGAGTTTGTTGGCAGCGACTTAAAGCCCGCCTGCGTCGCGGGTACTTACAGGAAAGCGTTGTCAGAGCGGGATGGCGTTGCCGACACGCGGCTCGGCAAGCAGCCGGCAGAAGGCTGAGGTCAGGCCGGCGTCCAGATCCCTCGGGGAAGAACGCGTACAGCTTATTAAAGGCCCAATTGGGCATAAAAGCCAACCGCGGTTCTTTTAGGAGCCAAGTGTCATCTCGCCCGCTACAGAGATTCATTCACACCCAAAGGCGGTACAGTCTATTCTTCACGCACGCCCTGGTGCTAATCCCACACCTCCACATTTCCTCCTTCCCCCTTTGTTAATAAAAGCAGAGCCTGGCACGTATTTAATTGTAAAACGAGCTTTGCACGAAGCAGGACTCGCACGCTCCCCGCTTTGGGGGTGTTTGGGAAAGCGGCAGAGGGCTGAGGCTGTTCCCCAGCGCTCCCAGTAACGGCTTTCGAGGCGTTGACGGGCTTCCTCCAGCTACTGCCCATCCACCACCTGCTTCCACTGCAGCGCCTGCGCACCGTGCGCACCTCTATCCCGGTAACAACATTTGCCACGGAAAGTAAAATTAACTAGAAGCCTCCTTTGGCAATACAAAACAAAGTTACGCCTTCTCTTCGCCCTGCCACCACCTGGTACGCTTTAGCGGGGTGAAATTTCCCCACGCCAGCCAAGCCTGGTGTCTGCAAGCGCCGGCCCAAGGCTGAAAATTACTTCCCCCAGTCCTCTTTCGGGGTCTTTCTGGAGGCTGTAACGCCTCCGGACACGCAGTCCTGCACGTGTCACCCCACAGCAAGTGACAGCGGGTGCAAGGACATCCCTCCCGTGCAGCATCGCACCGCTCAGCGGGAGGATGGTGCTTGTCCCAGGGCTCCAGAGAAAAATTCCAAGTCTTTTTTTTTTTTTTTCCCCCCTCCTAAAACCCAGGACAAAGTATTTATTCAAATAGCCCCTGGGACACGGAGATGGGAACCGTATTCCAAGCCTGTTTTAGGCAACTGTCACCTTAACGCTGTCGCTCCCTGACCACACTCTGCACGAAAGAGTCCACATTTGAGTAACGACGCCTCCAGTAAATCGTCTTCTCCGCAAAGCCAGCCGAGGTGATCAGGCAGGAAGCTGATCATCTGACAAACAGCGCTGTTTTATTTTAAAAAAAAAACCAAAACCCCACAACTATAAATTTAGACAATATTTCAAAACCTGCCTTCCGTTAGTCTCTCTCTGCTCTCACAGCGGCCACTAACTTCGGATTTTGGACTTCACGCATTTCACGCCCTTAAAAGTTTAGCAGCAGGAAGGTGAAGGAAACCCGGAGGAGCGTTTCCAGTCTTTTCCACCGTGAATATTGTTCGATGTGAATATTGCTGAGCCTCTGCCCTCCAGTCGCGGCCTCGCCACCAAGCGCGACAGATCGCGTCGCCTCCCACGCGCGGCCAACCGCCTTGCTCAGGAAACTAGGACCTACGTGCGCTAACGTTAATTAATACTGCTAATTTCTGACGGTGCTTTGCTGGGAGAAAGGCTACATTTGAACAGCCCGTTAACGCATTAGTGGAGCCGTTGAGTAGTAAGGTACAAACCGCACATTAAAACCTAAGGCAAAATAGTGATTTTTGCCTTGGAACCTAACCTACACCTGTCCCAAAGGGCTTCCAGCGCGTGGAAAGATGGTTTAGTGGCAACATGACTCACTCCGCATTTATGAATAGGCAATGAACTCGTGAACGCCACAGGGCGTCGCTTAGAACGCGAACACGACTGCAGCCAGTTAACAGCACCACTCCGCGTTTTAGGAAAGCATTGGGTGCTCCTAAGACAGCCTCCGCAAGCCCCCAGCGCTTTGAAATTCGGCAACGGACACTTCGGAGGGCAGGAATCTGCGCCTCAGGATTCTCAGAATCAAGCAGATTCCCCTCTCGGAAGAGGCCTTAAGAAGAACACGGCTTCTGAAGCGGGTGGAACGCCACCTGAATCCAGACTCTCCGGGGAAAACACTAAGCAGCTCCGTTTAGGAAGCAACGCCTAAAGCTGAAGAGCTCCAGCTCTTTGGAGCACGCTACCGCTGGAACGACTATTTCTGAAGGCAGTGACACTGAAATACCAAGGAAAATACTTTGCCCGTTGCGAGATCGCACGAGATTCCCGTTGCGCGTAGCACCGTTCTAGCTGCAGCTAAATTAAATCAACTTTGCGTTAGAAATAGCAGTCTTTAATGAGGATACTACTCAAAGTATGTTTGTCCTAAGTAACGCACCATCCAGCAGTTCCGTAAAAGCATCTTGTCCTTTACCGATGACAAGAAATATAGAAATATTTATGCTTGAGCACATAAAAAGAAGTCTCTACTGCTTTAGAAGCAGGTCGCTCTCAGCCTCTGCTCTTTCGCTCAGCAAGCGGCCGCTGTTCAAGAGCTAAATAGAGGAATCCACGGTAAAGTGCCCGTTCTGAGACAGCGTTCTGCGGTCTGCGGTGTTCAGCTTCACCACCGTGGGGGTGTATTTGGAATTCCTATAACAGACAAAGCAGAGGATCCTCCGGAAGGTGCTCCGCATCTCGTTGTCCCTGTAAGAGTAGACAATAGCGTTTATCAACGAATTGATCTCTGCCAGCAAAAGGACGTATTTCTCCACCGCTAGAACGTTGCAGCTCTTGCAGCCCAGGCCGTCCAGGAGGAGCACGACTTGTCCTGGAGTCCAGCAGATGACAAAAGCACCTGGGGAGAGAAGAACCCCTGTTAGAGAGGGGGGAAAAAACAGAAAAAAAAAAAAAAATAAGCAGGTTCCTGACCCTGTCACTCACCAGGAAGACGTTTAGTGGAATCACTGGTGGTTTATCTTGTGAAAAAAGTTAAACAGGAGGGGGAAAAAAAAAAAACCAAACCAAACCAGCTGGTTTCACTCTATATTTTTGCTTTGGAGGAAGAGCAAGGAGTCAACCAGCAAATACTGAAGTGGAGGCATTGGGGGTTTTTCCCCCCCCGTTCGCTCAGAACACTTCCAAGCACCTTCACTTACCTCCCCTCACCCCCATCGTTGCATTTACAGAGTAAAGATAAAGTGTTTATATTCCCTATTTATGCGCCGATCCCTCCAGAAAGGGGAACAGGCCATAAAAATCAGGGAAGAGTCCGAGTGATACATCTCGAAATAAACCATCTCCACCGTCCATAGAGTTTACGGGGGCTTTCGTTCAGAAGAGTCCCGGGCAACCCTTTGGCCAGCGCCATGAAATCTCTCTTTTTCAGCTCCAGGCCGAGCGGAAAACAGCCAAGCAACGGCCTGGCCGACACCAGGACGGAGCTGGACAGACTCCAGCGCTGATTCAGCCGGGCCGATACTCCGTTCTTGCCACCACCTGCAAAGCTCTTTGGCAAAAAAGGATAATTGCTGTTTTGCACGACGGAGCGGGCGGAGGCGCCTGCGGCTCCTGAACCCCTTTTTACGGGCGTGATTTTTAACGCTGACGTAAACGGGGCACTCGCCCATCGGTGCTCCTGGAGGTCAGGCGTAAGGTTGTGTCTTAGAGCACGGGAGCTGCGCCCGGCTGCGTCTGCTGGGAAAGGGTGGAAGAGAACCCGACTCGCTGGGAAAACTTTGCGGCTACACCCTTGGCTGAAAAAAACATCTGCCGGGAAAGAGCAACAGCCAGAGGGGCTGCACCAGAACCAAAAAGGCTGAATTTAAAGCCGTCATTGAGTCAAATGTTGCACCGGTGAAGAGCCAAAGGAACACTTGGGAGGGATCTCCTGGGTTTCTGGGAGCGTCCCCCACTGATTTCAGGCCACTGCACCGCGTAACCCGTTTTTATTTAAGCGACTCGTGCTTAAAGGAGTCGCTGAGCGGCAGCAGCCGCCACATCTGGCCCAGGAAGCTTTCCCCGCACTGGCGGGCACGACTTTGCCTCCTTTAAATTTAACGAATAGACCAAATTGGTTCCTTGCTCTCCTGAAGGAAGCTCCAATAATTCTCTCGTGAGCGAGCCTGCAGGAAAAGGGACCTCCTTGTTTAGCGATGTCACTTCTTTTTTTTTTAGCCAGGTTTTCAGCATCGCCAAGGAAAGCCAGATTCTCTACAGCCTGGCTCCCGGCAGCACGAAGTAAAGCCAGAGGAATATGAAAAATGAAGGGGAAAAGAAAAAAAACCAAACTAAAAACAGGTAGCTAAAGTTTTGGGCCCTTGCCCGCAAATGCAGCTGACTTCCTTGTTCCTTGATAGAAGCTAAAGTATTCCGAAAGAAGCCTGAACTCTTAATAATCTAACACCGCATGGTCACTAACGACTCCGCCCCGTGCTTTGGTCGCCATCACACCCTGCGTCGCTCAACCCGTCTGTGGGAAAACTTTGCTACTGGTTTCCAGATGCACTTCGGACTCATTATCGGTTTCCAGCTCAGCTCCTGGACCTGTTCTTAACGCCCGGGACCTGCAGGATTATCCACGGCGGCGGCTCCCTCGCCTCGCCACGGAGTGGCAAAGCCGGCTCCTACCGCACCCTCCGCTTCCTCGCACGCTCACCAGCGGCTACACCCTCCGATGCATCAGGCGCAAAGTATTCCTCTGTGCAGAGTCCAAGTTTGCAGAAGACCGGGGAAGGAGGGTGGAGAAGGCATTACACCAAAGGCTTTCACAGCGAGGGGAAAAAAACCCTTCCGCAGCCTCAGCTTTCTGTTCGCTGAGTCCAAACGGAAAGGTATTCCCCCCCCCCGACCCGAGTTGAGCAATTCCCACCTGTCCACAACGACCGCGGGTTCTCCGACTGGAAGGGAAACAGAAGGGACAGAGGAAGGGAAACACTCTTGGGTTGCCAGAGTCCCAACGGCCCGACGAACTCCTCACCCCCCCTCACCTTTCCACATTAGGTTCCCCCCCACACACACTCCGTCCCTCCTCAGACGCCGCTGGTCACAACTCCCTGTGAAACCACAGCAGCTCTTCCGAGCCTCCTCTCGCCCAGGCTTTTTCCTGGCTCAAGGCAGAAGGCAAAGGCAAGATGGGCAAGCCACGATGGGGGACACACACACACACACCCCCCCCGAGAGGAAAGGGATCTCCCAAAACAAGGCGATGCACCAAGCGTGAATCGCATTGTCCTTCTTGGCTGGCACCCCCATCCCTTTTCCGACTCTTTTCCAGCTGATACTGTGAAGCCCCAGAAAACGATGGCGACACCACGGGGGGGGTCCCTCCAATGCTGTCCAGGAAGGAAGGGGAGAACAAAACTTTTCTCCCCACTGTGGACGGCGTAAAATACGTGAAGTAAACCATTCTTCAGCCCCGCTGACCCTCCGTGCATCCGATGAGCTCCAGAGCGCTAACGAACACCCAGCCGCGCGCAAGAGGTGGAGAGATGGCGAGGCAGGGAAGCAGACGTCACGGGCAAGGCAGGAACGGGCAGAAAACTCCAGTTTCAGCGCTCACAAGTCACGGCAGGACCCGACAAGCCGGCGTGCCCCCGGGCAGGGACACACCAAGCAGCCCAACAACCCGCCCCCCACCACCACCACCACCGCTCCCCCCTGCCAGCGGGAGATCGCAAGGGAGTAGTCTTTGTTTGCAGCTCCGAGGTTTCCCTGACGGAGCAAATTCTGCGCTTATCAGGGAAGATTTGCAAGCAGGGGGTTGCGACCGTTAAGCCCAGAGTCGAGCCGGGTTGCGGAAGATCTGAGCCCTTTTGATTTCTTTCGCTTTAAAAGAAAGGTGGTGAGACCATTAAAGCACGAGGCAAAAGCCGATGAAAAAAAGAAGTCACGGAGCGACAGGCTGCTGAAAAGGCCGATGCGCCCACCAGGCTCCGCTGTTCGGTGCGCGGCGCCGGGCAGGACAGCACGTGTCCCAATAAATATCCTTCCAGCCACTGCTCTGCCCGGATTTACACCGCAGACGGGCTGAGAGGGCAGTTGGCACTCGGCTGGAGATCCCCCGCTCACCGAGAGCGGCTCCAACCACGAGCCGAGAGCTCCCAGGGATGTCTTTACCCCAGCGCATTGAGACCCGGGGCTGAGCTGCTCCAAAAAAAAAAAAAAAAAATTAAAAAAAAAAAAATAAAATCTGAACGGAGTTCAGTGCTTTGTTCCCATAATGAGTAAGGAATTTGGATGCAGCTCCCTCTTGCCTTCCCCATCACCTTGTAACATCTGCCCCAAACCTCTCTCCAGCCTTTCCTAAAGGATGCACCAAGTGCTGCTTCTTGATTAAGGCCTGATTAGAGCTCTTAATTCCACGCGGCTCTTCCACGGAGGAGCACACTGGAGTTGAGCGCATGAAAAAGCCTCTTCTTTGGGCAAAGTACCTGCATTTTGCAGCGGGCAGATGTTACCACGTCACATCAGTAACACCGTCCCCCCCCGCCACCCCGTCCCTGCTAACCAGAGGAGCGGCCACGTCAGAGGGGAAGAGATGGAGGAGCTTTGTCCCCCCGCGTCTGCCAGGTCGCTCCCATGATGGCTCACACAGGATTCTTGCAGAGCCCCGAAACTCTGGAGTTCCTCAGCAGCCCAACCAAAGCATCACCCCGCAATCTTCAGCCACCAGGGAAGCAAGACCTCCCAGTCCTCCCAGTTGCCCCGAGCACGTCCACCTCCCCAGCCCCGCACGACCCATGATGGAGGATCAAAGAATCCTTTCGATGGACTTACTTAGGATAATAGTGACCGTCTTGACAAGGCTGATCATGGTCTCCTTGTAGCGGGGGTGGAAGCTGGTGTGCTTGGACATCCGTGTCATCTTCCTCTTGACGTAGATGAAGATGTGCGTGTAGACAACCACCATGATGAGGAAGATGACGAGGTTGGAGATGGCCCAGAAGGTCAGGTAGCTCCTGCTGTAGAGCGGCGCCATGCTGGAGCACTTCTCCAGGGCGCAGAGACAGTGCCAGCCGTAGGAGGGGATGAGCCCCAGGAGCAGGGCTGTGACCCAAATACAGAAAATGAGGATCATCACGCGTTGGTTGGACATTTTGCTGTGTAACTGCATAGTGAACACAGTCTGGTGCCTTTCTACAGCGATTGCCAGCAGGTTCACCACGGAGGCCGTCAAGCTGGTGTCCAGCAGGCTCTGGCGGATGAACCAGGTCTTCAGGGAGAGCCCCGCTGTCCTGGGCCCCGTGTGGAACATGAGAAACATGTAGGCGATGCCAGCAAAGAGGTCGGCCGCTGCCAAGTTCCCCAGCAGGTAGTAGATGGGGTAGTGGAAACGCCGGTTGATGATGATAGCGGTGATGACCAGCAGGTTGGTCAGGAGCACGATGACACTCACCGTCAGGCCCAGGGCGACCACCAGGACGTCCTTCGTCCTCCAGTACGTGGTCAGCTCTTTGCGGCTGTTGTTGTAGAAGAACCCCACAGTCTCATTGTAGAAACAGTGCTTCATCGCTGCTGCCCTAAAGAGGGACGAGAGTGTCATTAGCGTGTTGTGCCTACACACACACACACACACACAATTATGAGCCGGGGAGATGCTGCGTGTTACGATAATGCCTTTGACACAGATGGAGCCGGGGAGGAGCTTGAAACACACAGAAACAACCACACGAGCAACAAGAAACCACTTTTTGTACCCGAGACAGAGCTACGCAGCTCACAGCCCGAGTCCTCGTCCGTCCTCAAAGCCATCCTGAGGATGCAGCAAAAACCTTCGACATCCGCGGCAGGAGACGACGTTTGCCAGATCTGATAAGAGATGCTCCCTGTCCGGCCCACGCAGCTTCGTGGCGACGACAGACAAAACTATTTTTGTTATCCCAGATGTCCTACTTCAGAAATGTAAAAACAAAGCAGCAGCAGCAGCGCAGAAGGCTTATCAGTCAATCACGAGACAACGCTCTGATGAAGACTATGAGCCTCGGCAGCTGTTGCGGTCCCCAGGACGGCTGCTTCTGGGTCGCCGAGCGCACAGATCTCATTTTTCCCGAGCGGTTTTATTGCTTAAAGGCAAAAGTAACGCCCGGCCGCTTCCGAACGCAGCTCCATGCCCAGCACATCCTTCCAAGTCAGGTGAGGACTTCCCGAACTGCGCCAAGGGGCGAAGAGCTGGGCGGAAACAGACTCCTCGGCCCTGAAAAGCGAGGAGCAGCAGCACGAAACCTGGCCCATACAACCACGGGGCCGGATCTCTGGAAGAGCGGGACCATCCCGAACCCCCGCAGCACTTCTGGGCCACGCAGCGCCCAGAGCGTCACCAGGGAAGTCACCCGTGCAACGCGAGGGGACCATCTCCCTTCTTCCCTCCCACGTTGGGAACAAGGCTGCGATTCAAAACTCATTGAAACCAGTAGAAAAACATCTTTTCCTATCGAGGTTTTTTTGGTTTGGGTGTTTTTTGGTTGGTTTTTTGTTTTTGTCTCAAGAAGGGCTTTTCGCATTTCTTTGGCGCACTGGGCATTGCTGGGAGCAAGACCAGACAAGCCATTCGTCTGGATCGTAACGTTAAATATTAATTTTGAAAGCCCGTATACCTCTCTGGTCATTAACGTCCTGTCCTGCGGACGGCCCAACACGAAGCAGCAGGTTAAGTTAAAGGACGCTTTACCGTTCCCGCTCAGAATTTAAACCCCGTAATTGATGCTTGCGGCACTCGTCCATGAAAAAAAAAAACCATGAAAACGTGAACAAAGTACAAAAATACAGCCCCCTGAACAAACCCGAGGGATGAGAATGCAGCCCCGTCATTACGTCCCGCAGCAGATGTTCGTCTTCCTTTCCTAAACCAAGAGCTTGGAAATCTCAAGTCAGGGCTGGCCGCCGTCCCCGCTGGGACGGGCAAACCCAGTTTGGAGCCTTCCTCCCTCGCGGCACACCGAGGTGCTGAAAAATGACGCGTTTTTTTCCCTTAGCCCCGTTGCGCTCCGCGCATGAAGTCACCGGGCTCTCCCTGTCCTCTCATGAGCTCAACCATCGCCCTCCTTTTAAGACAAAAAAAAAAAAACGCAGACCACGCTGCAAGAAAACCCCAAGTGCCTCCTCACTCAACGATTCCCTCTAATCGCCCCCGAAACCAAAACACAGCTCGGGGGGACCTAATTACTCGCACCTTCCTCTACTCTCTAGGTAGGGTTTTCCGGGAAACTTCAGCAGGAGCTCCGGGCACGGGAGCGAGAGGGAGGTGAGATTCTTGCAGGCAGACGAGTTTATTATCGCCGGCACCGCACCTGGCTCTGCCCGCGCACATCCCGAGTTGTGCAAACAAGGAAACCCTGTCGTACCTGCAGCTGAACTCCCCCCATCTCCGCTGCCTAATGGGCTCCGTATCGGCCTCCTCCGGCACGTGGCTGCCAACCGTCGGGTGAGAAAGCCGCACCACTGAGCTTTAAAATCTGATGGACGGGGAAATATTTTTACGAGTGTCAGTGGGGGGGGGAAAAAGGCCAAAGGAGGCAGGGGAGGAATCAGCCTGCCCCAGGGGAGGGAGTCACGGGCTAGTGCTGTATAACAAGTCCCCCTTCCCTCTCTTCTCAGGCCATGGGACGGTCTGTGGGTCTGGAGCCGCGGAGCGGTTCAGGAGAGCGGCGCGGTCCCAACGCGGCGCAGGGGACGGAAGCGGCCGAGTGGGTTCCGCAGAGATGCCGTGAGGCGGCCCGGCAGGTAACCGGGGAGGATGTGGGTTCGAAGCGCGGAAAGCGATGGAAGGAGGAGGAAGGGAAGGAAGCCTGGGAAGAGGACGAACACAACCGCCGCGAGTCGGGGAGATGGTCACCTGCACAGGGGGGCATCTGGGGAGGCACCAAACCCGAGGCTGGGCCATTCTTCTGCAAAAGAGTTTCCTCTAAACGTTTTTGAAAGCTTTAATCCCAAATCAACAAGGAAATCGCCGCTGAAGTTTAGATGAGTCATTTCACCTTTTTGAGGTCACGCACGTGGATGCCCAGGGAGGAAAGGGGGGGGGGGGGGGGGGAAGGAGAGAGGCTGAAGCGGCATCGTGGTTGGGGGCACCCCATACGCCCCATACACCCCATACCCAGCCGCGCCAACAAGCGGGTTTCAAAGGCCGTTTCATCCCATTCACGTTTTCCCCGCGGAGCAGCCCGTGTTGCCCGCCCAGTTATAAAATTTATCCGATACGATGAAGGTCATAATGGAGCAGGCACTTGCCCGTGCGCAGTGCGGCACAGGCAGCTCACGCCCCGCTTTAATTTTTCAGAAACATTAAAAGACTAGAGCGAAACAATGCGTTGGATGGACCTAGGTCTTATTCTCAGTAATCTTTTGAACTGACACCAAGGCAAATTAAATCCAGATAAGACTAGCGTTGAAATTGCCACTAAATTCCAGAGGCCAATCTTGTTTTGTGGCAAATATTAAAGATTCCCCAGCTATGACAGGCCCCATAGACCTCCTCCGTGAGGCTGCACGCTCCCTAATTGTGACCTTTTCTCGAAGCGTTATACAAGTACTGGTTGGATGGCGTGTTTGCTGGGGGAGGGGACCCACAGAGCCACCGCGTCCTGCCTGGGTAACGCTCGGATTTAGAGAAACAGCCCCTAACGACAACGTCGGAAACGCTTCTTTAGGAAAGACCCGGGTAGGGCACGGGGAGAAGCCGGAAAGTTGCGAATCCCTCCCAAACGCGCGTCGGTTACAAACTAAATCCCTGCAAAGGGGGGCGAGTTGGGGGAGGTCCAGGAGGGGCGGACCGACAGGTTAATGCCCGCGACGGCCCCCCCGGGGAGCCGGCGTGACGCTCCACTTGCCACCCTGCAATTAGAAAACTGACCTGGGCACCGAGGGCAGCCGATGCCGCAAAATCCCGATGTCAGAGGGACGAGAAACACCCAGCCCGGAGCAGCCAGCAGACGGAAAGTCAGGCTGGTGCCATGATGCACAAAGGAGCTGGATGGGTCTATTGTTCAGTGTCCGAGCAACCCCCTTCCACGGCCTTACGCTCCTCAGCGGGATCCTACACGATTATTTCCACCACCCCCCGCCCTTACCGGCATTGTTTACTCGGTAAAACAAGCCTCCAGTTACGTGCTGCAACAATTCGGCGGCCCCTTTCCTTGAGCAATAAGCAAACACAGCCCCTCCTCTAATCGCGCCGCCTCAAACTCCGCTGGAGCCTCTCTCCCTCGTAAAACCGAGCACGGCTTCTGCACTTCGGTAGGAACCACCGGGCGAAAGGAGCGCGGAACGCCGCCTTCCCCCTCGCCGGCGTTATCCGCACGCGTACGCCGTCGTCCCTCCTTACTCGGGGAATCGCTGCCCCGGGGTTCACGCGAAGCTCGGAGTCCTTTTACGCAGAAAGGCGAGACGTAAGCGTCCCGCCGCCTCCAACTCCTCTTGCTTGCAAAAAAAAAATAAAAAAAAAAATAAATGGAAAACGCCGCTCAGCTCCTTGCCATCTGGGGAGGCATTCGCCGCTGGTGACGGAAGCCAACCGGGATGAACGGCTGAATTTACGCTCCCCGCTAATAAGCGCGGTCGGCGCTGATCAAGACGGAACAATGGATCTATAAAAGCTCGCAGGGGCTCAAATCCAACCTGTTTTACCCGTGCCCGCTGCACAGGGATTTACGGGCCCAAAGGTTCCGACCGCTGCCGTGGTTTTAAGCCATAAACAGTCCGGGTTTTTGCTCCGAAGAACAGCGTTCTTACCTGGAAAGCGCAACCACCGCATCCGACCCCGACGTTCAGCATTGCTCTCCCCACCGCGGGAAGCCAGGACGGCTATCCAGCAAGGAGATCCCCATCTCTGGAGGGCAAAGGTGCTTTCCAAGCAAGAAAAAGTTAAGGAAAATAATAATAATTTAAAAAAAAAAAAAAAAAAAAAGAGCCAAGTGCTTTACAGGAAAGTTTCAGACGAGCGTTACAGCCCCAGAGTCCATCACAGACGGCTCCGAAACGCTGGCTCCTGGGAGGCAAGTTTGCCGGAGCGGCGAGGAGCCCGTCCCTCCTTGGGTCCTCCCCTAGGCGGGTCCTTCCAGGAGAGCCAGGAGCTGTAACTCGAGTCCTCGCCGCCCTCATGGAGGCCAAAGCCGCTTTCCGAGCGGAGCGCCTCCGGTTCTGGCTGGAACGGGTTAGCCCCGATCTGCCACCATCACCCTCGTGGGCCGCTCCTGCCGGTCCGCGCCGTGGGAACTGGTGTGGGAACTGGCACCCTCTGGTCCCAACGCTCCCAACCCCATCGCGTCCCCCCCCCGTGACAAGGGTCCGCCCTCCGTGAGGGTCCCCCGCAAGGAGGAGAGCGGATGTTCTCCCGAACGCGATCCCGCCATGGAGGATCTCCCTCGCCTTGGCACCGGGGGACGTTCTCCTCACCTACAACCACGGCACCCGCGTCTCAAGGGGACCGATCCAGCCCCCCACACCCACCACACCAGCCCAGTGGGACGCAAAAAAAAACAAACCAACCCCAAAATGGGTAAGAAGCAGGGAGGAGATGTGGGCAGCCACAAGGGAAACTGAGGCACGGGCCGGGAAGGATTTTCGTGCTGTAACTTGGTAAAAGTCTGTGTCGCTGCTAGAGACAGAGCTCACGGTTCTGGTATGTCGGTCTAGCTAGTCCTTGACACCTCGGAGATTATCTGACCTGCACACCTAGTGCTAACAAGCCACGTATAATTATAAACTACGGAGGGGAAAAAAAACCACCGGGTTCGCAACACCCATTCATTTTGATTTATGCTGCTCTCGCCAAGGCCCCAGCAGTTTCCATTCCGCTCCAATTTCCTATTCTCCCACCCTCCTCCTACCATCGTGGGTTCCCCCAGGAACAATGTTATCACCAAGCGCAACCCTAATCTGCTGCCAGTCGGACGAGGCACCGGCCGGGAGCTTGGCAGAGCCGCGTAGTGTGATGTAAAAGAGGAGATTTACAAAGAGAGCCCAGCACAAAGGGGGAAGAGATAGGGCCAAAGATCCGAGGACGCGTGAACAGAGCGGGGCAGGCGGAAGATGGAAGCCGGCAGAAGAAAAGATGGATGAGGAGGACAGGCTGAGACAGCAGAGGGGCAACCGTTGGAGTCCTCCAAAAAAATATTACCTCAGGCTCCCTCAATTCTACCCTTACATCCCGCAGCCTCCAAAGGCCAAAATCGCGCCAGAAAGCTCATGAGGGGGACAAAAAAAAAAAACCACCCCCCAACAACTCAGGAAAAACCCACGCCGCCGCCTGCGTACAAACTCCGCGCCTTCCAGACCCACGATGCCACCCCACAAGGCCAGGCGCGGGGGCGCGGGGGCTTTTCGCAAGATTTCCGCGTGCGGTTTTTTTTTTTTTTTTTTTTAGAAGAAGCAAAAAAGCCGGTGTCCCAGAGTCCTTTCTTGGCCAAAAAAAAAAAAAAAAAAAAAGAAAAGAATAATTTGCATTTTAACGAGTTTGCTTTCCCATAGCAGAGAACAAGCAGGGTACCAAGAAGTCCGCTCCTAACACAGAGCGCCAGAAATCCTTGCTGCAGCTACAGATTTACAACAATTACGGTAAGTTCCAATTCAAAGCATCTCACTCCAGCGGCACCGGGCAGACCCTTCCCCTTCCCACGAGGCCCTTCGTGATGCCCTTCAGAGCCCTTCGGAAGCCACACGTGCTCGGCAGGTGTGCGGTTTGGGATGGCAGCGGTCTAAAAAAAAAAAAAAAAAACCAAAAAAACCCACACTTTTGATGTACTCGTTCCTTTAAGGTTTCAAACCGGCACTCGGCGAAGGCTTTAGTTTCATGAAGAAACACCCAGAGCGATCAGGAAAACAGCCCAGCGCAACTGGTTTCAACTGAAGTGTCAACGGTTCGTCACAATGGCTCGGCGCGTCAGACGGACCCGGCCGAGTCGGGAGCACCCAGCGGCGACGAAGGCTCGGGAGCGCTTTTGCAACTCCGTCCCCACGCGCCGGAGTCGGGAACGCGAGAAATGGCAGAGTGGATCAGGGCAGGGCTCGTTATAAGGCTGTCACAGACGGTATCTCCTTAGATACGGAGGTGAAAGAATACTTCAGGTTTCAAAGTCCTGACCTTAATAACAGCAATTTTCCTAGTCCCTTTGTGTAGGGAAAAAACCCAACTTCACTTCTCTGCGTGACAGAAGTTTGGGAGTCTGTTTCTTTTCAGCGTTGGGGGAATATTTGAAGGAACCCAGACCCGTTTAGCTCCTCTCTGTAGCCGTACGATGAGGGAGTTTGGGCTCGGCCACAGCCCTCCCCCTGTCCGGGTGGTACCCGCAAAACCCAAAAGTCATCGCACCCGAAAAACCTCACGCCGGCTTCTGCAGCCGCTGTCACGGTTTCCTAAAGGCTGAGCTCGGGGCATCTGCCCCAAGGACACCTCCGGGAGCGAGCGCCATGACGCTGAAGGCAGGCGAGATCAAGGAGAGCGGGTACCAGCTCCCGTCTCCCCCCTCTCCCTCCAGTCGCTCCCTTGAGTTTTCCCATTTCCATCGGTTCAGAAGGGGCTCGTGCAGCCTCGTCCCGTCCCCCCCCAGGCAGAGGCACCGACTAACCCGCCCTTGATGCGGATTCGCCTTCGGGTGCCCGGCGGAGAAGCATTTCCAAAGGCAACAGATATTCGCCTCCCCTTTATTACGCTCCTCTTTTTCAAAGCGCAGTTAATCGTTTTAGTAGATTTTTCGCGTTTCCAACAAACCTAAAGCCAAGATTTTTCTCTAAGCCTCAGAGCTGGGAGGGTTCCCGGGGATGACAATCCGAAGGGGTTTGTTTTGTTTTGCTGAGACCCCTCTCCAGGAATCCCAGGAATGTTAAAAACCTTCTGGAAGGAGCCATGTCATCCTCTCCTCCCGCGGCAGATCTCCGCTGAGAGCCAGTTGCTCCAATTAATACTTCCCGAGTCCCGACCGGCCCGGAGATTCCCCAGCCCTGGGAGAGGAGCACTCCCTCCAGTACAACAAAAACGCGGTTCTTACGGCTTCAGCCAAAGCCTTCGCTGGAAAGCAGCGTGCGTGCGTGTGTATAAATATATATATATATATATACACACACCAGCCTTAAAAATGCAGGAATTTCATAACACCCACTGCTGCTGAAAGGCAGCCAACTCCGAGGTGGAGCAGAGCCGTTGTTCGTAAGCCGACAGCATCAGAGAACACTTCTCAACAAAGAGGTAGGGGGGGAAAAGAAAAAAAAAAAAAAAGAGTAAAAAAATCCGTGCCCGCTCCAGCCGTGCCTACAACAGGAATTTTCTTTCCCTCCAGCAAGCCAGCGACCATTTACCGTCAATCGCTCCAGAGCGAATCACAAAGAACCTGAAAAAATTCCCTCTCCCCCTTTTCACCTCCCTGAGGTTTGCCCTCGGACACCTCGAACGAAAGGAGGCGTTTTCCCAGACGGCGCCCTAAAGCCAAGCCGGGAGACCGCTGGAGCGAAACTTGGCGTTGGATCTCGCGTCGCCTTTGCCTTGTGAGACAAAAAGCTGAGAAAGACCGGGCGGGACGTTCTCCGAAACGCGCCCGGGGGCCTGGCAAAACAAGGCTCTTACCTTCCCCAGGTAATGGGCTTGGCAACGGGTTTGGGTGGGCAAAACCTCCTCCCGCGCCGTTAACCGCCTGCCCCGGCTCTCTCCAAGACGAAAACATTTGTTCCGCGGGAGCGGAGAGAAAACAGGGGAGGGGAGGGAAAGCGGGGTTATTTGCAGCGGTGTTTTGTTTGGAGTCGGGATGGTCCAGGGGCCCCTCTGCTGCTGCTCCTCCTAATTCACACAGGAAGGAGGAGATTATCCGACGCGGAGAGGAGCGATACCGAAGGCAGAAGCCGCGGTTCAGAGAGGGAACGGCTTGGCCCCTGGGTGATGTCAGACTATTCGAAGCCCCAGCGAGGTTAAAATCAAGCGGGGGACGCTGCGTTCGCGAAGCACGACTCGGCCTCCTCTTCAACCCGGAGGGAATTTCATCCGGCCTCTTCGCGCTGTTGTCGATAAAAAAACAAAACCGGGTGGAAATTCCCTTCCCGCAAGCCGCGGGGCAGGCAAGCCCCCGGCTCCGGCTCCCTTTGCCGCTTTGCTCCGAACTCCTCCGATCTTGGCTGGCGCCCAGCGAGATGAAGTCTCCCGGGTTGGTTGGCGCTCGCTGGAAACTCGGGGAAGCTTTCCGGGCGCTCGAGCGCCGCGTGCCTCAGCCTTTGCTTTCATAGGGATTATTTCTAAAAAAACCCCGCTTCCCCCGTGTCTCCGTTTGGTTTCATGTCAGATGCCTGCAGCTTATGGCTGGGGAGTCATAAAAAGCAGTTAACATGCCTTTCTGCTTAAGTCTGGAAAGAAAAAACAAAACCGATTCGGAAAAAAAAATAAAATAAAAAAAAAGCCTCCAGCTACGGAATAAGCAGATGCAACACAACCGCGGCTTTATCTTGAACAAGAGCATCAGGGACTGACACGCCGGGCAAGAAAAGGGAATATCCGTCCCCCTTTCAGAGAAAAGCGACTTTCTCCAGAGAATTAGCCTTCGGGGCCGTCTTGGTCAAGCAAAACTCTCCGCAATTCCAGCTTTTTCCCCCAGTTCCGTGAAGGTTCCAGCTCACTCCGGGGGTGTTTTGTTACCGCTTCCTCGACGGGCTGAGCCACCTTAGTGAGTCTTGGGTTTTTACCCCCCCGCCCCCCCAAAAAAATCAGCTCCCACAAGAGCGAGGTCACGGGGAAAAAGAATTACAAGACCCTCAGACTTTAAAGCAGCAAAGGGCACGTCCGGCACAGCCCCCCCCTTTACAG
Organism: Sterna hirundo; assembly: GCA_009819605.1. Taxonomy (NCBI): domain Eukaryota; kingdom Metazoa; phylum Chordata; class Aves; order Charadriiformes; family Laridae; genus Sterna; species Sterna hirundo. The sequence goes on along the minus strand of CM020460.1, from coordinate 767,106 downwards.
AGCTCTCCCCCCGGCAAACACCAAACACGTTGGAGCGATAACCAGCAAACCTCTCCCCTCCTGCTCTAACACGAGGTCTTCCCTCGGCAGATCCAGCAGCTAAAACCATTTCTTTTTCGTTTTCTTCACCCCCCCTGGAGCCTGGATTCTCTTCGCCCTTCGCCCACCGCTAAGCGAGGGGTCACCGAAACGCTTTCGATAACCTCAGGCCACAATCCGGCCCGTAACATTCAAGGTTTCCATCGCAAACGAAACGCCTTTTTCTACTTTTCTTTGCGTAATTCCTGAACTTACTGATCATTTTTTTTTGGTGATGCTTCACTAATTTCCTAAAGCCTTGAGCGTTTAGGCACATTTCGAGCGGGAGAAAAATTACTTCAGGTGCCGCCTTCTGTTCCCTTAACGAAGTCGTTCTTATCAAGGACACGGGAAGTTACACGCTCGTTTATTAAACGGGTTTATACCGAAAAATGCAGCTCCCTTGAGACCCGTTCATAAGGTACCTACAAAACTGACCGTCTCCAGGGCCCCGGGCGCCAAGTATCTGAAACCCGCTGTCGAAGCAAAGCTTGAATTACAGCCCTACGCGTCTTTTTTTAAAATAAATGATAGAGGAGAGCAGCCAGTGCCCCGAAAGGATCCCGGCCACAAGCTGCGGGCCCGGGCGGACGCACAGATTTCATTTTCGTTCATTCCAGACTTGCCTTGTCTCGGACACCCCGAGGTCGGGCGTCCCCCCACCTACGGGGATGCCGGATCCGTGATACACGTTGAAAGGAGGGACGCGCGCCGGTAACTCAGCGTCTTTAGCAAAAAATTCCCCAAGCAAAACGTTTTGCTGAATTTCAGAGGCGGGAGTTTTGGCTCATCGGAAATTCCCGTGCCGGGTTTACTTGCCCTCCCCTGCGTTACAGGTACCACGACTCCGTACATTCGCAAACCCAAAAAATATTGCGAAACGCACCGGGGCAGGAAAAGGGGGGAGAAGAAGAAAACAAAAGCTGTTTGTCTGCAGCAGCGTGAACTCCCAGCAAGACGCGAGGAAGATCTCACTTTTCACTGCCTCATCCGATCCGCTAATTGACTGTTGGAAGACAGCTTTCGAAGTAAAATAAAACAAGAATGCAATAACGCTGACTTGTTTTACGCACCGCAGCGTTCCAGATGCGTTTGTGTCCAAGGTACAGATAGGAATTGTTTCATTTTTCCGCTAAACAACAAGATACGCAGCCGCTCCTGCTGCTAAACCGCCCGCCCCGCTGCAAGACGACAAAACGGCTCCAAAGGAGGGATAAAATTGATTTGGGTACCTACCGCTAATCGCCAGCGCAGCGAGGCAGAACCTAACGGCCTACGCCGATCGTTAGCGACAGCGGAGCGTGGCAGCGCCCTGCACGCGGGTAACGTGAACGCTGCGGGGGGATGAAACCTCCCACCCAAACACGAGCCCGAGCCATGCCCGCGGTCGCCAAAGGGAAGGCGGCAGTTGCCGTTATTTATAAATGGCTTCTTACGCTGCCCCCTTGGCGGCGCGGGGCCAAGTCAACGCCCAGCAGCGCCTGATCTCCCCGCAACGTTCCCTTGAGGCAGCCGAGGACGCGTGGGGGTGACAGCACAGAGATTGGGAATGCTGTGAGCACGCACACGGAACCACTTGGGTGGGAAGGGACCTTAAAGGCCACCCAGTGCCACCCCCTGCCCTGGGCAGGGACACCTCCCGCCGGCCCAGGTTGCCCAAAGCCCCGTCCAACCTGGCCTTGGACCCCTCCAGGGATGGGGCAGCCACAGCTTCTCTGGGCAACCTGGGCCAGGGGCTCACCGCCCTCGGAGTGAAGAATTTCTTCTAATATCTAACCAAAATCTCCCCTTTTTCGGTTTAAAACCCTTCCCCCTCATCCCACGGCTCCCCTCCCTGATCCAGAGTCCCTCCCCGGCTTTCCCAGAGCCCCTTTAGGGACTGGAAGGGTCTCCAAGGTCTCCCCGGAGCCTTCTCTTCTCCAGGCTGAACCCCCCCCAACTCAGCCCGGCCCCACAGCAGAGGGGCTCCAGCCCTCCCAGCATGAAAAATTTCTTCCTAATACCTAATCTAAGTCTCCCCTCTTCGAGTTTGAAGCCATCACCCCTCATCCCGTCACTACGTGCCCTCGTGCGTCCCGGCGGCTCCTCTCAAAGCGGGGAACAGAGGACCCGCAAAACGACCCCGACCTATGGACCGGCTTCTTGTGACGCTACCAAGCATTTAGATGGGTTTTAACAGATAATAAAGTCTCTTATCACACTTCAAGAGGCACAGCCGGATAATTCAAGACACCTTACCCTTAGAGGATGGATTCTACAGAGCATAAAGGCTCCTAAAAAAAACACCCGCTCCTGGGAAACCAGCAACGAATCCCTCCCAAACTCCCCCGTCCCTCCACCAAAACCCCAGGCTGGGCCCAGACCAGGGGCTTTATGTTCTAGGGATCAGGGTCACGGGCAAGCGATGGGGATGAGCTGATGGTTCAAAAGGAAACACCTGTGAATTCAGCCGCTTTCCAGCTAATAAGTGGCCTGAATTGTCTTTTTTTTTTTTTCTTTTTTTGCCCAGACTCTCCTTCTGGAGATAATTTAAAGAAATGCCGGGCAGGTGTGCTTTAATCCCTGGTTAGCTTTTCCCATTAAGATAACAAGGAGCAACAGCACAGGCCAAAAGTTAAAATGGGGAGGGGGAAAAAAAAAGCAAAAAAGAGAAGGATGGGATCAAGAATCGGACCAAAGCCTCGAGCTCCTTGAGAATAAAACACAATGCCTTTGGCCTTGCCGTGTTAGAACGCCCGGAAGGTTCTCCCCCCGGAGACTCCTGACACCCGCGGGGTCTATTTGCTTTGATTTTTTTTAGAAGGATGAAGGTAAACTAAAGAGCTCCTGAGCAGGAAGTTTGGGGCGGAATTTTGTCCCGAGCCTGGTCGCGATGAAACGGTGCTTAGCGAACGCCGAACTCCCGACCGGCTTCTCCGAGAAACGGGGGAATCTCCCGGTCCCTGCTTAAAATTATCAGGTGCTTGAATTTCCCTTCTTGGGTTCAGAGTCCAGCCCAGCTGGGAGCCTTATTTGTGAAGACCTGGGGCCTTTAATTTACTTAACGAGGAGTGACCGAAGCTCAGGAGCGCGTTGACTGAGAGGAGCCGGTTTGTGCCCTGAATTCACGTGGGGTCATTAAAAAAAAAAAAAAAAAAAAAAAGGGGGAAGGAAGAAGTTGGTTTATTGGTTGTGTGGCTGATAAAAGGTTTCTTGAGCTGGTTGCTGCGACTTTCCATATCGATTATATCGACAACGCCGCCGTCCTCCGTGGCGTGGCTCTGAGCTGGGGGAGGGTATCGGAGAGCCACCCACGTAGGGTGAAAATGGGAGATTTTCAAGAGCTTCCCGGCTCCTGCTTCGACCTGGGAAACGATCGTTCCTTGTTTTTGCCTGTCCCTTGCCGTCCGAAAGCACGGCTGAGGCTGCTCCTTGGGAGGGGAGATTCGGCCTCGAGGAACCCACGCTCCCCTCCCTGCCCCGCTCCTTCCGCAATCCAGCGTCGCGGCGGTTTCCGCACTAAACCACGTTACCTGTGGCTGGATGACGGAAAATCCTCCTGGTTTCCCCCCCACCCCCCCACCCCTTTCGAAAAAGAGGTGGTCGGGACCCTGCGTCGAGCTCTTCCCCGCGCGAGTGAGACCTGGCAGCCGCGCAGCTCGGGCTGGAAGCGTCGCTTTGGCAGCTCCCGCCCTCAACAAATTACACGGTACAAGGTAAGAGCCGGCGTATTTTCTCTAATGGCTTTTTTTTTTATATATATATATATATATCGATATATATTGGACTGCTGGAAAAGCGGGGGGCAGAGGCGGGGGGTAGGAGTTGTTCTGTACCAACCCCTAACGTTTCTCCTGCGCAGAACGAACGAAAATTTAACTCTTGAAGTGTGAGGCAGCAGGAAAAGGCAACGAGGGGTTTTACCAGGGGTATTATATTCTAGCTCTGCTGGTTCCTCCGACCATAAATTCTTGTGGGCAAGCGTTAACCTTTGTTTTATGGCGACCTGAGTCACTTGGCAGCGTTCGTAATAGTCCAGAAAGCGTTTACTTAAGGCTTCCCTATTCACGTTAAACAAATACAGTATAAGCTTGTAATAAAACGCTCAGTAATTTATTACAGAAGTAAAAGATAACTTAGTATTCAAGAATTCAAAGCACTATATTCACAAATACACGTTGCTCCAGAGATGCAAACTCTCTTTAGCCTGAACTGTACAAACGCTAAGAATCGATCCTTAGCGTTTCTTTTACAACGTTATGTTTTGGTCCTGTTTCTTAACAGCCTTCTGATGAGACAAAAGAAATTGGGGAAGTAGATGGTTTAACCTCCCGAGCCGTTGGGAGAAAACGGGGTATTTTCTAGCTCTGGCCTCTTCAGGTGTCTTCTAGTGTCTTCGCAGGGGACGGTAATCACGGAAAACCGCCCCAGTGCGGCAGTTTTTGCATTGTGATCTGAATTCGGCGCCGTACACGCAACCCAGCGCCAAGGAAACGGGGGACGCTGCCCGCCCTGTAGCGCGGAGCGGGGTGGGAGGCCGGGTGCGGGCGTCCGGAGATGGCACGGTAGGACTGAGTCCTCCCTCTCCTCGCCTGAAAACTTGGCGGACATGGAGGCAGAAAGGGGCGTTGGGGGAACCCACGCGCAGGGGGGGGATGGACGCCCGGACGAGTCGCAGCGACCTGGGTTTAGACCCACGAAAACCTTCTCATCTGCCGGGGCTCCAGGGCTTTGCTGCCTTCGTCTGGCAGCAGCCTCACGTGGAGGCGTTGCAGAAGCTCGACGTGCTTGGAGGGAAACGGAATTTGTGTCCTGGAGAAACGGGCTCCGGCTCGGCGTCTTTTTCCCCTTGCGGGATGGCTTTGTGCCGACGGGCGAGTGGAAGCTCCGGCTGAAGGATCCAGACTACGTGAGCTTTGCCCGCGTACCCTGTTCTACGACGCTCAAAAGCTGAGTTACGCTCCAAAATGCCGTGAAATAAAAATGAGGAAAAATCAGCGCGTGTTGCAGCTGCCGGAAAAGTGACCGTTTGGGAACGTTTTCTGTCCGATATTGGAGTTGCCTCCTTCCTGGCTACGCCTTGCCAGCCAGGCAGTCCGTGTCTCCTCCTCTCCTCGCCTTGTCCTTCGTGCTAAGCCAGGGCATGTTCCGGAGAGAGCCGTCGGGTTTTGCTTCTTATCGCTCGCGCGGGTTCGTTAAGGAGTAAAAAGCAAATCCGGGGTTAGCCGAAGGCCTGCCAGGTGGTTCACAGCAGGAGCCTGCGTGGTAAATACAAGTCGGGCGGTAGTTTCACCCCATCGCGTTCCTTCGTTCGGCAGGCGTGGGATTTCAGTCCTGTCTCCCTTTCTGTTGCAGTTGTCCATTATTCTTCGGGTTTTTCCTATAGGTACGTCCCTGGGTTGAGGTCTTCTGTTTTCTCCATCGATCCCGCGCCCTCCGGAGAAGGCTCAGGGGATGCGGAAGTGTCGTCGACTTTAAACTTGGAGACAATCCTGGCGGTTTCCTGCGTGATCTCAAAATGTTTGAGCTGCTGTCTCCCTCCCGAGCGCGGCTTGACCGTGCTCGTGTCGCTCGAGCCGTTCCTGCTCCTACTGCTCTCCTCCAGGACATCCTTTGTCGCGGAGCTGCTGTCGGTCGGGTTGCCTTCTGCACCAGGCTCCGTTGCCACCACGGTGGCTAACGCGGTGGTCCTCAAGGGCAAACTGGAAGACTTGGGAATGACTGGTTTCGTTTTTGGCTGCGCTCGAATATATTTCACAGGCTGTCGGCTGAAATGGCACCTGGGCTGGGTCCCCGGGACCGTGTCCGAATCGCTGTCGGTCTTTTCCGGCGCGGGGTCCTCCAGCTCGGAGCCAACGCCTGGGCTCATGTCTGAACGAAGAAATCAGACGGTTATCTTAGTAACCTCGTCTCGGGATAAGGTTCTACGACCGTTTTGGCTGCTGAATTCCTTTCCCGTTAGAAAGGACACCGAAAAACCTCTGGCATTTAAGGGGCTAAAACGCTTCCCGCTGTTAGCTTCGTTAATTCAGCAAGATACACGCTTGAAAGAGGTAGAAGATACGAATCAGGCTTATATTCTTAAAGCTCCCCTGGGTGCACCGAAGCCGAGAGCTGAGGCGGCAGCAAGGAAAAAGCCCTTCCCGACAAGAGCAGAAAATGTGCTTTGGAGGCGGGGGCTCTGCGATGAATTCACCCGCACAAAGGCTGAGCAGCGACACCCAGGGGGACATCCCAGCCGTGCTTTCTCCGCCGGGCGGCGTGGAAGCCCCCGCAGGGAGGCGTGAAACCCAGCGAACGGGCTACCAGCCAACCTCCAACCCCGCGGCGATCCCCCCCGCTTCCTTTACCTGGGGCGTCCGCGCTCCACGGGCTGCGGGCTCCCTCCGGAGTCGGCTCATCGACGGCTTCCCTGGAAGACGGGTTATCAGGCGCACGGTCCGCGTTTAAACCCTGCTTGGAGGGGAAATTCTGTGGGGAAAAAGCCACGAGTGTTTATACAGGACTCCTATTTGACACGAAGACACCGTCGACTCCCACTTCCCCCCAAAATGCTCTTAGAGGAGGCGACCGCTTGAGCTGAAAATGCCTTGACGTCTTTTAGGTTGCGTGTAACGCTTGGGGGGAGTAGGGAGGGAGCTCGCAGGAGGTCACACGAGAGAAAAAAATCACCGTTCAAGACCTGCCAGCTCCGGCGTCCGCGCCACAAAGCTCGCCCGGAAAGCAACCCCGGGGTGCTGAGACCCGTTCCCCTGTCCCGCGGGACACCGGGGTAGCCCGTTTCGGGGCAAAAAGGGGGAAACGTCAGGAACCAAGGCGTTCACTGGAGCACGGTAATTACCGTCAGACGCTAACGGGAGGATGAGCGGAGGACACGGCGGTGCTTGGGAGGCGTAGCTGGGGTGGGACCAGCGTGAGTTTGCACCAGGATCGGGTCGCCTGGGCGGGGGATTTGCCATTATTAACGGCAAAATCGCTTAGAAGCAACTCCCCTTTTTACAGGTTCGTGACACCTTCTGTGGAACTCGGTCACGCTGCAGGCGCAGGTGAAAACGGCTTTGGAAATAGCGAAAAGCGATGGTTGTGCGTGTCTCCAAAGCGCTTTCTGTGAAGGTTTATTAATCCTGCCGGGTTTCTGGGTGCGAGAAGTGAATTGTGTCTACCCTGGTGGTTTTATTTCGACTGCAATCACAGTTATTCTAATTTCTGCTTCCTCGGGGAGCTGGACGCCCGGAGAAAGCGGCGTTACCGCGTGTCAGGCGTGGAGGCGGCCGCTGCGGACGCAGGGTCCGGCTCACAAGCGCCCGTGACTCGAAAGCAGGAGGCAGAGAATCCCCGGACCCAGATCTCGCTCCCCTTCGGCTTAACTTTGGGAAAACCATTTCCTCTTTCTTGCTCGTCGAATCAACGGCGAAAAGGGCGAAAAACCCCGCCGCATCCCAGCTCGGGGATGCTGTGCCCGTTTGCGTTTGGTAAAGTGCGGTGGAACACTGTGAGGAAAGAGCCGTGGCGCCTGGGGGGGACGCAGAAGGCCCAGTAGCAGCGGGTGGAAAAACCAGGGTCCGCGGCCACCGCTCGGGGGTGCAGCGGAATGGCTGGGATCTAAATATTTCTGGCACCTAAAACGCGGAGCAAAACCACCATCCAGAGGGGTCTGAGAAGCTGCTGGGTGATCTGTAGCTTATCTTTCCCCCCCTCCCCGACCCCGGTTCTCCCACTCCACGTGCAACAGGCTCTCTGCTCCTTCCTCTTGGAATAACCCTCTTGATAGGCAACGGTTGTTTGGGTTTTTTTTTTTCCACGGATAACAAAAAAAAGTTCTCTTTAATTGCTAGCCCACCTTCCTGTCCCTACAGCAGGGTGAGTAAGCCCAGCTCAGCGTCTGGGAGCTCTACCTCTAGAGTTACATTCTGGGTTGTGTTTGGGCTCTCAGGTCCTTCCTCCTTTTCTGTCGATGCTTCTTCCGAAGGGTTTTCGCATCCCAGGGATAAGGATGGAGGCAGGTCGTCCATCCCAAACACCCTTTCGTAGTTCTGAATGAGAAACTCCACAATCTGGGCTTGATACCCAGAGTCAACAAGGCACGACATCGAGACGTCGCTCCCCGAGCCTGGCCGGATCAGGGTTGGCCCAAATACTATGCCCAGGTTGTTTGGGGACATCTTGTTCTCTTCGTATTTCTCTGCCACCCTGGGGGAGGGAAACAGGACCGTTAGGGGCTTCCCAGCTCCCGACCCGAACGCCCTGAGTTCACAGCTGGAACGCACCAAAACCCCCCCAATTTCCTAGCGGAGAGAGACACCCCGTCCTTTACAGGGAACAGAGCTCTGGGCCCTGCGTGGAAACTCCGGAGAACAGTCTCGGAAGTTGCCTGGATCTGTCTGGACGGTGCAGCCCGAACGAGAGCGGCTGCTTCTGGTGAGCTGCCTTCAGAGCTGGGTGGAAGGGGCTCGATTCACGTTACTCTGGGGGGTTCAGCCTGGAGAAGAGAAGGCTCCGGGGAGACCTTGGAGCCCCTTCCAGTCCCTAAAGGGGCTCCGGGAAAGCCGGGGAGGGACTCTGGATCAGGGAGGGGAGCTGTGGGACGAGGGGGAATGGTTTTAAGCTGAAAAAGGGGAGATTTAGGGGAGATATTAGAAGAAGTTCTTCATGTTGAGGGTGGTGAGCCCCTGGCCCAGGTTGCCCAGAGAAGCTGTGGCTGCCCCATCCCTGGAGGGGTTCAAGGCCAGGTTGGCCGGGGCTTTGGGCAACCTGGGCTGGTGGGAGGTGGCCCTGGCGGGTCTTTAAGGTCCCTTCCAACCCAAACCATTCTGTGATTCTGTAAGAAATTCTTCACGCTGAGGGTGGTGAGACCCCGGCCCGGGTTGCCCAAAGAGGTGGGGGATGCCCCATCCCTGGGAACATTCAAGACCAGGTTGGAGGGGGCTCTGAGCAACCTGGTCCAGTTGCAGATGCCCATGGCAGGGGGTTGGACTAGATGGCCCTAAAACGTCCCTTCCAACCCAAACCAGTCTACGATTCTATGATCCCCTGCGGTCGGACCTGTCACTAGCCAGTGTGGCAACCGTCGCGCTCCTCACCTGTACAGGTGTGCGATGAGGTGCCGCAGAGTGTTGTAGTTGCTTCCAGGCAATTTGCTCAGCAGGTCCTTCATGCTCTGGATGGGATCCGAAGGGAAGCCCGCGCAGTCCGACTTTTCCTCCCCGGGTTTTTGCAAATCTTTGGCGAGCGCGATGAGGTCGTTATAGAGCTGGGACAGCAGCACCGGTGCCGAAAGCTGCAGCGAGAGGGGGAGGAAAAGCAGCGTGTTACTTCATCCCGCTGATCCGGCCCCGAGGAACGCGCTCGGCTGAGGGTTTGGTACCCTCCGGCAGAGATTTGGTACCCACTTCCTTCAGGAAATGCTTCAGGACGCCAGTGATGTCGTGGGGGGAGTGCTCGGAGAGCTCCACCAGGCTCCGTCCGTTCTCGAACGCCTGGCACAGCTTTTCCACCCGGGCTTTGGATCCGCTTATCCGATAGATCCCCTGCGTGGTTCAGAGCGGGGAGAGGTCAGGAGTTCCGGACGCAAAGAAAACCGAAGCGAAAAATAACCGACCGCTCACCTGCACCCCGAGGGCGCGGGCTTCAATTTCCGAGGTGCATTTCACCACTATGAAGGGAACTTCCTCCGGGAAATCCCGAGGAACCTGCGTGAAGTCGATGCCGAAAAGAGGTACTCGGTTGGGCAGCTTCTTGTGGCCGCAGGTGACGAGCAGGTTCTCGAGACACTTCTTGTGGCAGGCCAGGCAGCACTGAAACGGCAGAACCCACCCGGCTTACGCTCCGGTGGCGGCCCAGCACCGCGGCGGCGGCGGAACGCGGAGGGCTTCTCCTCTTCCCTCCGCCACCGACGTCCCACCGACCCCGAGGGGGTTCTCCCAGGCAAGCGGGGGTTACTCGAAGACAGAAAAACGCGCTTGGTGTAACGCCGAGGAAGAAGCGCTGACTTTTTCGCAGAGGGGCCCCCCGTTTCCGCAGACCTTCGAGCGGGGGACGACGGTCCCGCCCAAGGCGTCTCCGATGGCATCTCCTACCCCTCACCTCCTCGCACTCGAAGCCGCTGACCATGAAGGTGTCGCACTCCCTGCACTTGGAGGGACCCCGCAGCTTCCTGAGCCGGTGGGTCTGCGCCGCGCTGGAGAGGAGGATGTTCTTGAACTGCTGCTGGGACGTACCGTTTTCTGCGGGAAAAAGCGTTGAAGCCTGAAAAGGAACCGAGGCGGGAGCGCGGTTTCCACCTTGTTGGGGGGGGGGGGTCAAAAATGCGCGTGGCTCACCGTTTTCCAAAGTCTGCAAGGAATCTCTCTCTTCAAAATCATCCGAGGAGGACATGGTGCCGGTGGATGGAGCTTTCAGCAACTTCCTATTGGAGTTGCCTTGGGAAGAGGGAAGACATAAAGAGCTGTTCTCCTTCCTTGCGATGCGCAAAGCGGGTCAGCGTAGGCTTTTATTCCCGTCTCCGGGTTTCGGGGCCAAGATTAGGCAAGAATTTTTGCACCTCTCACCTGGGCTGGAATTGGGAGAGTCCAGGGATCGGGATTCACAGCTCCCGCCCAGGCTTTCCGTGTCGCTGCAGAGGGATTTGTTGGCGCCTGCGGAAGGGGGACGCGGTGACGGACCGTCCCCGGGCGCCCCTGGGGTACTTCAACGCGGGGGGTGAAGTCCAAACCAAGCTCCCGTGAAAAATCCCTAAATACTTGCCGATATTTTCTCCCACCTTGAGCAAATCCTTAAGCGCTGCCCCAAGAACGTGAGACCCTCTCCCCGCCGCTTTGGCTCCCCATCTACGTTAAGCTACGGGCACTGGCGAGAAAACGGGGGCGTCTTTATTAAATTGAACGTACTCTGTTCACCGTTTGTGGGGAACGGCTTCCTGGCCGTCTCCTCCGGCGTGCTCGCGTCCTTCGCCGCGGGAGAGGGTCCGGTGTAATGCAACGCCACCTTCTTTCTGCCGCCGGGAGGGGACCTGTGAAGGGGTTGCAAGCGATTTTTTTCCAGCAGGGAAAGGCTAACGGACGGTATCGCGCGGCGGGAGGCAGCCCACGGGCCTACGCTGAGTTTTCCGGGAGACCGTAATAAAAACACCCGCACGAAACTAGGAAAACGGACTTATTCAGGGTAATTGCGCCTTTTCTCTCCGCAGGGAACGTTTAGAAATCGGGCAGCGCCCGCGTGAGGAAAGAGGGATCCAGATGGTTGGCAAACGATGGAAATAACCGAAGGGACGAAACTGCTGCCCTGTTTCGACGGCTCTTGGTCCCGTCCTCAGCAGAAGGCACCGAGCACGTCTTTAGAGATCGGTTCTTCGTTTAGCGGAGCCACACAACGATCCTAACACCCGAGGCCCTGGGCTTGTCCGTAATTAGCAATCACGACGCTGCAGCGTCGTTAGTGACTTTAGAAATGTCTCTTAAACCTCTATTTTTGTCCTGTGCAACACCTATTTCTGGCCTTTCAGCTACGATGTAAGTTTTCCGCGTTTATTTTTTTTTCCTTTTTTTTTACCTCTGCCCTCCAGAAGGGAGCGGCTCGAACTCAAACACTTCCATGTGAATGTCTTTCTTCTGCAGAGCCTGAATGAATTCCAGGTATTTCTCGCCGGCTTTGTATGGCTTGCAGGCCTCAGACAGGTACTGGTATCCCACGGGAATCTGTTCTGACTGACTCTGCCGCTGCTTGAACATCCGTAAAGTGACCTTACAATGGAAAGAAAATGAGAAGAAAAATTGCTGGTCAAAGCCCGGGTGCTTTTTCCTCCCCTGGATCTCGCGGTCGTTCACCAGGCTCCGGTTTTTCATTACCCAGCCTCGGGCGCCCGCGCTGCTGCGTGGTGATGGTTCCGCTTCACAGGTGGGATAAAAATTGTCACTTTCTTTCCCCCCCCCCCCCCCTAGACTTTTTCTCTGGGTATCTGCGTCCTCAAAGCGGTAGCGATTGCAAACGCGATTACGTGTGGGAGATTTTGTTGGTAGCAAAGCAACGCCCAGAGCCCTCTCCTAATTCCAACTGCTCGGGAATGGTCAGTTACGGGGTGGTTCAACAGGGGAACGGTGAAGAGCCTGAAGGTCTTATCCCAAACAGCGGTTTCCCTCAAAAAGGGATGAGAGGAGAAATGATCAGATTACACGTACCCACGTCAGCACCTCGTCCCCTTGGTAAACGAGCTTCCGAATATGGGAGACGATCCGTGCTCGTACTTTCTCCAGCTCTTGGCGTCGAAAGTTGGCATCGCTGATGCACGTCTTGTACAAAGCTTCTGCTTCCTGAACCTGTGCCCCACCAGAAACGGAGGAAAGGAGGAGAAAATCAGCCAGGATGGGGTGGGAAGATGCGCGTGGGATGGCTGGGAATAAATACCAGCAGCCTGGTGGGAACTCATCACCTTGGCTTGTGCCTCCTCGCAAGAACGGCGTCGCTTCTCCAGCTGCTTGTTGGCGCTGCCGGGGTTGGTGGTGGCCACGCTCTGGTATTCGTCCTCTGCCTTGGCGCTCAGGTGCTTTGCCTTCTCCAGCTCCTCGCAGCGCTGTAGGTATTGCAGGCGGGACTTGCGCAGGGATGACAAGGATTCGTTCTGGAATAGAAGAAGGAACGGGTTTGGGAAGCCCAACGAGGCAGTGGGAGGAACAAGCCACAGCCGTAACTCCGCTCGTAAGGACAGAGCCTGTCTCTTGGTTCCAATGGACATCACGGTTCCAATGGACAACGTCCTTCAAATGGACATTATGGTTCCAATGGACATTATGGTTCCAATGGACAACGTCCTTCAAATGGACATCGTGGTTCCAATGGACATCATCGCTCAAATTGACATCAGCGTTCTTCGTCCCCCTGCTCCCAAAGTTCAGGAGCTCCAAGAGAGCCCCTGGGTTTCCTCCACAGCTGAGTAGAGACCTGGCCATCCTGGATCACCTTCTGCAAGGTGCCCAGGAGCCTCTTCCACCCCCGCAGGGATCCCTGGAGAACAAACGGGGCTGATGGTGAAGTGCTGGCAGAGCGTGTGCAGCTTTGCCGAGGGGTCGCAGGCCCAGAGCCTGCCTGGGCAGGGGACCCCTCTCTGCTGAAGACCAGCCCAGCGCCAGCCTGTGCCAACCCAAGCCCCCGTCCTCGCTCTGCCGGCCTCTGCAGTCGAGGTGATGGGATCTGGCAGGTAGCACCAGTGGGATGGCGCGGGAATGGCGCTGGCGCTTTCAAAACAAAGTCCTTTTATTCAACAGCGGGATGCATCTGCCATTGTCTGGTTATAGAACCGCAGGGTGGTTTGGGTGGGAAGGGACCTTAAAGGCCACCCAGTGCCACCCCCTGCCCTGGGCAGGGCCACCTCCCGCCAGCCCAGGTTGCCCAAAGCCCCGTCCAACCTGGCCTTGGACCCCTCCAGGGATGGGGCAGCCACAGCTTCTCTGTTCTGGTGTCTCACCACCCTCAACATGAAGAATTTCTTCTAATATCTAACCAAAATCTCCCCTTTTTCAGCTTAAACCCGTCCCCCCTCATCCCACAGCTCCCCTCCCTGATCCAGAGTCCCTCCCCGGCTTTCCCGGAGCCCCTTGAGGGACTGGAAGGGGCTCCGAGGTCTCCCCGGAGCCTTCTCTTCTCCAGGCTGAACCCTCCCAGCTCAGCCCAGCCCCACAGCAGAGGGGCTCCAGCCCTCCCAGCATCTCCGGGGCCTCCTCCGGCCCCGCTCCCACAGCTCCGGGTCCTTCCTGTTACTGCTCGTTCATAGAAGTTTATTTTCGGCGTTTTGCGCCGCGACTGGCCTAAAGGTCAGACCCACCCGTTGGCCTCTTACCATTCTCTTTTGCTCCTTTGTCCACTGATCTTTGAATTCTTTCCTCCACTTCTCAATTTCATTCTTCTTGGCTGACAGAGGCTGCGGGGGAAGAACAATTAGGACGGCAACAATTCCTCATCGGGTGGGGAAAAAAAAAAAAGAAGTATCTGGCAGGTGAGGGCACGACATTAGAGAGCAAGCCTTGCAAAATGCCTCTTTTTCCCTTAAAGTTGGTGTGGGTTTCCTTCTCTCTTCCCCTCCGCCCCCTCAGGGGGTAAGCGACCTCGTTAGGTCTCTCCGATGCTCCCCGTTGGCTGAAACCCCGGGGAGAAACGGGGTACCTGGTAGAATTCCTTCTGTTGGAGCAATCCCGCCGTCTCGCTGGCTGAATTTCCGACCTTTATGTCGTGCTCCAGGACCATCCTGTAGAGCGCGCAGAGGGGCATGTTGTGCTGCGGAAAACCGGGAAAAAAAAAGGGAACGTCAAACGAGGGGTCGGCACCGCGGCTTTCCTCAATTTGAAGAGCTTTTGGTCGCTGTGACCGAGGTTGGTGACGGAAAGGTGGGTGTCTGCGTGGGGTAAACGAGGGGGGGGATTATTTTGGACAAGGCAGGAGGGCGCTGGAAGCAGAAGAGCTTTTATAACTGGGCAGCATCGTACGGACTCCTCGGTCCATCCTCCTGTCTCGTTTTGCAAATAATGGCTCCGTGTTATAAGGCGATAGAAGAAGAATGGAACTGGTCCAATACCGGGAGTTTTAGGGAGGTTTTGGGGGGGTTGCGGATTTGCTGCAGGGTTTAAGCTTTGGACCCTCCTGGTGCGGACAACCTCGCGTTTGCTCCTCCTCCGAAGGGACGGCTCCGAAGGAGAGCCCGTACCTGCTGGGAGATGGCGTTGCGTCCCGCTTCTGCGATCTTCACCATCCCTTTGGCAAACTCCGTCTCTGTGAAAGGGCGGAGCGGGTTAGACGCCGGATTCCCCGGGGGGCGGGAGGTTTGTCAAAGCCGGGGCGGGGGGGGGGGGTCGTCGCGCTCAATGGGGCTCGTTCGGGGAAGAAGAAATTCTGACCCCGTTGCCTTCCTCCGCCGGGCAAAAGCGACGAAAAGGGTTGGTGTTCGGCTGGGCTTTTGCTTGCAACGGTGCGTTCTTGGCTGGGATTTTTTAAAAAAGAAAAGCTACCGAAAAGGGTCCGGGCTCTGAAAACGCGCAGACTCACCGTAGCTCAGACGCTTCTCGATCCAGCTGAGCAGCTCTTTGACGTATTTACACCACGTTTTGGCGTATTCGAGGGCCGCGTCGATGCCGCCTTCGCATTTTATCAGCATTTCGTCTGCCTCCTGAACTGCAACAGAACAAGTCCGGGTTCGGAACGGCTCCGGCTGATGGGCAGGGGCTCCCCAAGAGCGGCAAAATTTGGAGTCTCCGGGGTCGGTGCTGTGAAATACTGGGATAACAGCCATGAAAAAGCCATCATCATCTACTTCACGGCAACCCCACGCGGTCCTGCCCGTGGAACCACGCAAGTCCCGGGTAATTTAGAGGTGGGTATTCCTCTGCCTTCTATTTTTAAATCAATATTTTGATTTAATTTGTTTTGAAATCCAGAAGCGAAGGCCCTCGTGGGTTACTGGGGAGCTGCAGGAAGGAATTCTTGGCCCTTGGTGGAACCCCATACGCATTCGTCGCGCCGCAGTGAGTGAATTTAAACGCGTTTCCAGCCGAAATGTGTGAGAAAGCGGCTGAGAAATATTATTTTTATCCCCCCCAAAGGGTCCATACTGCCCGAAGCAAGTGAAAAAAAAACAAAAAAAACCCAAACCAAAACCATTAAGTTGTATTTTAAAGGTGTCTCGTGTCACCTCTTTGATTTTTTTTTTAATTAGCAATCTTACCCGTTACGGCGTCCGGCACTTGCCTCTCTGCACTGGTTTTGCTCTTGCAGAAACTTTCGCTCAACTGTAGGGGGAGGGAAAGGAAAAAAAAGCAAAAAAAGCAAAAAAAAAAAAAAAAAAAAAAAAGAAAAATGAATATTCAGAAATTTGGAGGATTTCTCAAAAACGCCAGCTTTTTTTTTTTTTTTTCTCTCATAGCACACGAGAACAGCGGCTCCCAGAGGAAAATTAAGTTCCCGGCCCCTTTGTTTATACAGAAAAGCGTGAAACGAGGCTGATTTATCCCCAAAAGTCCCGCGCTGCCCAAAGCAAGTGAAAAACACGAAGTTCTAGTTTAAAGGGCTTCTGTTTCTGAAGGCCGAAATTGCAACGATTTTTGGATGCGTGACTCTCGGGCGTGTGTTGGGTTTGCTCTCGGCTGGTCTGTTTAGAACTTAAACCGGCGATTCCTGCGCCTTGTTTTTCAGCAAAATCTAAATGCAAACGGTAAAAGGCTGAGTTTTTCCCCTAAATATTATCTGTTTCCCCTAAATATTATCCGTTGCCACCTCCGTCGCCGTTACACCCCAGTGTTGTGCAGTTCCCTTCTGTCTAGTCCAGGAAGAGTAACGATTTTTTTTTTTTTTCCACACGATCACCCAAAAAGAGATTTTAATAACGTAGAATTGTGCGCTTTGGCGAAGGACGTGGATAATTTATGGAATCAAACGGATCTCCTCCTTCGCCTACCGGAACGACCTCGCTTTCTGCGGTCGGCTCTGGGTCGTCAGCGCTGTCAGCGTCACCCATGAACATATCAACTGTCCTGCGCAACGAAAAACAACGCGATTAAATAAATGAAACGAGGGTCGCAAAGATCCGGAAAACGAGCTCTGCCCCGTTTACTCTACGTACGCGTTTCCAATGGAGATTTCGATGGCATCCAGGCTCCGGAATATCTCACTGTACCGCTTCCTATTTTCGGGTGTCCTCTCTTGATTCTCGAGACCTGGAGTTGGAGGAGAAATCGTGTCGCTGATTCTGCCCCTCTGCCGTGGGGAGACCCCCCTGCAGCGCTGCCTCCGGCTCTGGGGCCATGGGAAGGACGCGGAGCTGTGGGAGTGGGGCCGGAGGAGGCCCCGGAGATGCCGGGAGGGCTGGAGCCCCTCTGCTGTGGGGCCGGGCTGAGCTGGGGGGGTTCAGCCTGGAGAAGAGAAGGCTCCGGGGAGACCTTGGAGCCCCTTCCAGTCCCTAAAGGGGCTCCGGGAAAGCCGGGAAGGGACTCTGGATCAGGGAGGGGAGCCGTGGGATGAGGGGGGACAGGTTTAAGGTGAAAAAGGGGAGATTTTGGTTAGATATTAGAAGAAATTCTTGGCTGTGAGGGGGGTGAGCCCCTGGCCCAGGGTGCCCAGAGAAGCTGTGGCTGCCCCATCCCTGGAGGGGTCCAAGGCCGGGTTGGACGGGGCTTGGAGCGACCTGTTGTTCCAGTTGAAGATGTCCCCGCTCACGGCAGGGGGTGGCACTGGGGGGGTGTCTTTAAGCTCCCTTCCAGCCCAAACCATTCCATAATTCACCGTGCCTGACCCATGTCT